>JAFMOB010000049.1:8085915-8135928 GCA_018985215.1 Larimichthys polyactis | reverse complement strand
GAGGTGGAGGTGTTGTAGAAGTAATAGCGGTTTTATCGCTGCCGGGAGAGAGGGGAGGAGAAGAAAAGGTGAAAAAGAAAAGTTTATTTTAAGTAGAAAGTGAAGAGACTTTAGGAGTTGAGGATTTAAGGGAGGAGGGTGTGAGGAGGGTTTTATTACTGTGTGAAGAAGAGGAGAGGGAGGAGAAACACTCGTTTTATCACTGCTGAGGGAGGATTAGGAGAAGAGGAATGGAGTAGATGGAGGAGAATAACAGGTTTTTATTACATCAAGAAGAAGATGGGAAGGGTAGTCAAGATAAAATGAGAGAGGGGGAGGGAAACAGATTACAGGGTGAGAGGAAAACACTCAGAGAAGGAGTGATGAGGAAGAGAGGAAAATGGATGAGCAGGAGGTGGAGGAACAGGTATGACAGAAGGTGGATGAGGAGGACGATGAAGACGAGAGGGATGGAGGTGAAGAGGACAAAAAGGAGGAATAACTTGTCCACCTCAGCTCCTCAAGCAGATGGATCTACCCTCTGTTGGGCAAAATGATCAATCACCCGATCAATCGTGCGGTTGGAGGTCCTGGACAGCACCGAGTCTGCTCATTGGCTAAACTGTCACCGCTTCACGGGGCCAGATGACCCCATTGGATCTGCCGATTGATCGGCTCTATTGGACTCTGCTGGTCAGCTGACGGCTGGAGATCGGGGCATTGATTGGTCCGACTGGTCGCTCTTTCGATCCGCTGTGATCCGTATCGATGGGACATAAAGCCGAGCCAAAGATCAGAGGACCGACACAAGTTTGACGTTACTGACCAGATATCACCTGATGGGAAAGAGCTTGCCCTGAACCTGCTGGTTCTGGAGGCAGAGAGTCCTGTAGCCTTCCAGAGGACAGGAGGTCAAACGGTCCGACAAAGTTGCACATCCTCCATAGACAATTGCTTGCGTGGGACAACCGTGGTTCTCACCAAGAGCTTCAGTGCTTTCCGGTTTGAGACAGACCAAAAACTGCGCTGCAGGTTCTACCAGAATCTGAGGAGAGAGATGGACCTTCTTGAGTCTCCTCAACGTCCTCAGATGTGGACACACCTCAAGTCTTGTTGATACAGATGTGAGTGTGCATGCATCCACAATGATCTCTTTGGTGTCGAGTTGACCAGATATCAGTTCAACAAACGTTTGGAAACAGTTATTGACTGTTTTGTTTCCGTCACAAACCAAAACGAATCCATTTTATGAACCCTTCAGTCCAGCTGGAAGTGCCAAACCTGCAGTTCCTCAAACGGCCACTTGAGTCCTCCAGAAGTGAGTCAGTCGACCAGGGTCGACACACTGAGCTTCACATCAGCTCTTCCTGTGGATGACGTCCATGTTTCTGCACTCATGTCGAAGCTTTGTTCAAACATCAGCTCGTCTACTGGATCACGTCAAGATGTTTTGATATATTTACAGAGAGGTGGTTTGAAATCCAGAAGTGAGCTGTGTAATGAAGCTGTGTTGTCCAGGATTTATTCATAACACGCTAACAAGACCCTATCTCTACGGTTGTGTGTGTGTGTGGTGTGTGTGGTGTGTGGTGTTGTGTGTGTGTTGTGTGTGTGTGTATATATATATATGGGTGTATGTGTATGTGTTGTTTGTTTGTTTGCCACTGCACAGTTTCTCCTTGTGTGTTTTTTTGTTCTTGTTTTCCTCGTAATGTGTGTTTTTGTATCTGAACGTGCAGTGTGGTGTGTGTGTGTGTGTGTGTGTGTGTGTGTGTGTGTGTGTGTGTGTGTTGTGCATCTTATCAACAGCTCATGAATTATTGAGTTCCATTTAGAACCCTTATCACTGTCCCCATGGCAACTGGCCCCATGGGGCAGACATACATAGACACACACACACACACACACACAAACTAGTACAATAATACAACATGGAACACAAACAGTAGGTGTGTGTGTGTGTGTTGTGTGTTGTTGTTGTACTCGAGCTCCCAGTGGCCTCCGTTTGTCTTCAGTCCAAGCTGGACGTGATGTTGGACTCATGTTTATTCATGTTTTCTAACTGTGTGTGTGTGTGTGTGTGTGTGTGTGTGTGTGTGTGTGTGTGTGTGTGTGTGTGTGTGTGTGTGTGTGTGTGTGTGTGTGTGTGTGTGTGTGTGTGAGCTGCTCTGTTTCAAGGATCTAATGGTGTTTCATGTGTGTGACTGAACTGATGGGAAACATCGACCTGCAGCTCTTTGTTCAGTGAACTATCAAAGGATCGGAGAGTCAGAGTAGCGTCGAGTTCAAGTTCAGCTGCAGAAGTTTAAAGTTCTCATGAAACTGAAACACTTAAAAATGGAGAAACAGAGAAACAGAACCTGTAAAGATGCTCAGATGAGGAGCGATGTGTGTGATACTGTCAACCTCTGCCTTCCAGTGACCGAACAGAACCTCTGAACCAGCAGTGTCCAGTCTAACAGTGAACACGGCGACAGAACCTCTGAACCAGCAGTGTCCAGTCTAACAGTGAACACGGCTACAGAACCTCTGAACCGGCAGTGTCCAGTCTAACAGCGAACACGGCGACAGAACCTCTGGACCGGCAGTGTCCAGTCTAACAGTGACTACAGCGACAGAACCTCTGAACCGGCAGTGTCCAGTCTAACAGCGAACACAGCAACAGAACCTCTGAACCAGCAGAGTCCAGTCTAAACAGTGACACAACAGCGACAGAACCTCTGAACCGGCAGTGTCCAGTCTAACAGCGAACACGGCAACAGAACCTCTGAACCAGCAGTGTCCAGTCTAACAGCGAACACGGCAACAGAACCTCTGAACCAGCAGTGTCCAGTCTAACAGCGACACGGCACAGAACCTCTGAACCAGCAGTGTCCAGTCTAACAGCGAACACGGCGACAGAACCTCTGAACCGGCAGTGTCCAGTCTAACAGTGAACACGGCGACAGAACCTCTGAACCAGCAGTGTCCAGTCTAACAGTGAACACAGTAACAGAACCTCTGAACCAGCAGTGTCCAGTCTAACAGTGAACACAGCGACAGAACCTCTGAACCGGCAGAGTCCGGTCTAACAGCGACTACAGCAGCCTACCAAGGTAATTTTCTTGCCGGGTTTGGCTCCTGGCATACCAGGACTGAGTCAGTTTGGTTAAATTATTGGTAAATTAGTGCATGAACCTGGTCCAGTTGGGCTGCTGAACCCGGTTCTGTTGCCTGCTATCATTTTTAAATCAATGTTTCACAGCAAACAATTGATTTCTTTAACAAGTAGCCATGTAATGAGAAGCTCACCGTACCTCCAATGAAAGTAAAGAGTAAAGTAACATCAAATATAATTACAGTTAATAATTAATACAGTACCAACATATGAACGTTGAACAGCAGCAGAAGCTTCCACACAAAAGGCCGAGGTTGGTTTGTTGGAGGAAGCTGCAGTATGAAATGATTTTAGCATGAAGGCATCAGCAGATCAATAATGAGAAGGTTAATATGGCTGCACTGCTCATCAGCATGAATGTGACCAGACATTATTAATCAGCTGGTGATGAATGAGCCCAAACGAACACAGACGCTCCATATCTGTATTTCTCTGTCAGCTGCTGGTGTGTGTGTCTGTGTGCTTTAATGATTTAATACCACACAGATACAGATCCTGTTCTTTTTTTTTATTATTCCTCCACCTCTTCCCGTCATCACACACACTATATTTTGGCATTTGGTGTCTCTCCTCTTTAATTCTTCCATTTGATCCGTCTCTGCTTTTATGCAGAGCTCAGCGATTTGCATCTCAAACACAGTCACACACACACACACAACCTGTTTCTGTCACTTCGGAGGACGTTGCATTGATTTTTATGTGCCTCACCTGGAGACTTTAAGGCCCCGTGAAACAGGAAGCAGAGTGCTGTTTTCGTCCACAGCTTCATATGTTTCCTGTAAAAACGGCCAGATAGGGAGGGAGTTGTCACAAATATTGATTGGCGTTTATAATTGCCAATATTGTTAAACCCACATACACACTCTGAACAGCCAGCCTCCTTAGCTGTGAACTTTTGTGGCTTACCCATCCTATGGAGGTATCCATGATGGTCTTCTGGCCAGTTGTCAAGTCTTCCCCATATTGAACCGAACTGAAGCAATTTAATGACACCTGGAGAAACCTGTGCAGGTGCTTTGAGTTTAGTAGATGATTAGTGTGTTTACAACATTCATGCCCTGCAAAATCTGGGCTGATTTCTTCACAGTATTCCAATTTTGGGAATTTTCGTGGGTTTTATGAGCTGGAAGTAAAAAAAATGAATCTATAATCTATGAAACCTTTTGAATGGAATTATGGAAACAAGTAAACTTTTCTATGATATTCAAATTTTTTCGAAAGGATCTGTACACTGCAGCTCGTGCTACCTTACAAACACAGCTGGACCTGGGACTGAAAACACAACCTCAGCCCCAGAATACAGAAGCCTATCGAGGTGGTTGTCTTGCCGGATTCTGAGCAGTCAGAGGACATCTGACTGTAGCAGCCCTCACAGTCACTCACAGACTGGATCAAACAAAAACTCAATGTCCTTACTTTGCACAGATGTCCTCACTTTGCAGAAATGTCCTCACTTTGCACAAATGTCCTCACTTTGCACAAATGTCCTCACTTTGAAGGCATCAAAACTGGGTTCCCACAAAGATAGACGTACAAGAGTTCACACACACACATGCACACACAGAGTGTAATGTTAATAAGAGATGCAGTTGGGTAGTTTTATAACTCCTCTTAAAAGAGATTTACTGAGTCGCAGAGAGAATTACAGATAGAATAACAGAGTTATCTTTTTATTTCCCGTTCTCTCTCCCTGTATGTGTGTGTGCGCGTCACTCATGTTTATTCAGTTTGTCAAATCTGAGTCCCTTAAGAGCATAAAACAATAAAAACTCATGTAAGAGATCAAATGAAAACAGAATACGATTATGAGACGCAACAAACATAAAAGTCGGTTATGTAAATAAAACGAGGACATCGTGTGAGGCTCCGAAACGGAATAAAAACAAGCCATTAATAAACAAAGCAGCACATCCTGGAACAGATTTAAACAGAATAAAGTGTCGAGTTTGCATTTAAGTTTTTTCCTGGTTTCAGCATAACTGTGGAGAGGATCTTTATCCTGACAGCAGCCCCCCCTTCATCACGATCTGCTGAGGGTCAAACTAAACTCCCATACTAACGCCATGTGTGCGCCCCCTACAGCCTGCAATGGTAACTACACTTACAGAGAGGAGAAGCATGTGAGGTCCATGATGGTAATGGAAAATCGCGAATGGTTGTACAACATATTTGCGCCCATCCATCAAGTATATGTTTTGATTTTTTGAGTTAACCCTCCGGGGACAGATTGGGCAGATGCCAAGGTTCCCTCCCAACATCCTGGAGGGTCCTCGCTTTGCAGAGTGGCATGCCTTTGGACTTTTTCTATTGAAAGGGAATTATTTTATTGTTCTTTGTAGTATATTGATTGAAAAACTGCATTGTCAGGTCTGTATGTCAGGCAAAGGGTTTGAAAAATATTATTTTTATTTAAAAATTCCTCAGTATCACTGTTTGATTGGTGATTTTGAGTTAAAAAATGACAAAAATCTACTGTTTTTGAAATTCTTTAGTGTATTTCGTGTACTTCCTTTATAAGCACATTACATGCATGCTTATGGTAGCCTAGGTTTCTTCTGAATCCATAGGTACAAACACACGGTGTTCCATTTGCATTGTTTATAAGCCCAAATGTTTAAAGAAGTAAAAAAACGGGCTTAGTCCCCAGAGGGTTAATACATGAAAACATTTACCTGCTGGTGGCATTAGAGGGGAAGTCAGGGGACTCACAAAAAGGCATTAAAATTTAAAGTCAGTAGGATTCATCCTTTGTAGAAAATGAATGTCATATCATTCTTCAGACCATCTGCAGCCGCCAGCCCACGACAGAATATTCCACTCCTCAAACTCCGGCATCAAACCGTCTTCCCGCAGTGGGACACCCAGACTACCACACCATGACTCCTTCTGTTGTCAGGTGATATCACGTCTTGTGTGCTGTTGTAGCTGTTAACGTGGACAGGGAGAGAGGAGGGAGCCACAGTCTGAGCGCCGCCGAGATTAGATTAAAAAAGGCATTTCCTGCCGAGCCACAGCCGGACGGATTTTGACTCTTCAGGAGACGAATCACCTGAAATTAAACCTCAAAACAGGAACGATGGAGATCTTTCACTTCTACTGGAGTGTATTACATTCAAACATTTAGGCTTCATCTTCTGTAGAATTTCCTTCACATATAGTTTAATATTTGCCACTCTACTCTCTCATTAAGCTTTTGTTTACAACTTCAATTTATGATGAAATACCTGTGAAACTCTTTGTGTTTATACTAATTAGAGTGAACGAGCGAGAAGCCGCCGGACAAGAGTAAATGTGGGACTGACTTTTAGTGGTTGGTGAGAGCTTGGTGAAATAAAAGGCTGAAAGACAGACGCCGAGCTGGGCTGACTGCTGTTGCAGCTGTTCATATTTCCCACAGTGGGATTACACAACAAATACCAGTTTCTAGGTGATGCTGCTTTAAATGGGGCCCTACGTCTTGTTTGTCTTTGTTGATGAGGCAAAATGAACAGGAAATATGACACCTCTGCGTCTGGAAATGAACTTTCAGTTTCAGGCTGAACAATTAATCAGATAATTGGAAAAGAAAAACATCAATGACAATCAGTCGCAGCTCGATAATTAATATCTGCTTGTGTTTGATTCAGTTTAAACGCACAAAGACAGATCGGTGCGTCTGTGCTCAGTAATTTACGATCTTTGACTGACCTTTAATACCGTTTACCAAACACACACTCACACACACAAGATTGACCCTGTTTGGTCAAATTAAAGTCATAAATTGTGTTTCCATTAACGTCCTATTGACTGGTTTGAGTTTATTCCAGCAGAGAGGAGGTTCAGTCCTTCAGCTGCCGTTAAGCAGCTCTCCACCTGTATGATGGAGAGAGGAGAGGAAAAGAATTTTGTAAATATTCATCCTTCATTGTAATGACGATCAACTTCACCTTCATAAATCACTGTCCTCCAATCACACACACACACACACACACACACACTGCAGACTAATTTAAAGTGTTATCAGAGCAGCAGACGGGCTGTTGATCCAGCGACCTTTGGCAACAAGAAAAAACTGTCTCACTCAAGTCTGACTCACACACACACACACACACACACACACACACACACACACACACACACACGTTACCAATAGTGGAAATGTACCACAGCATAGACATGATTCTAGCATGACGTCCCCGTTGGCTCTATGGTCCCCTGTTGTGTGGTTAAGTTACAAAGTCCACAGTTAGATAGGTATGCGTGCTTAGATACACACACACACACTTTGCTGAGCTGTGATAACGACGTCGTCTAAAACTCGTCCTGCTCTCTTATTTCCATTAAACTTTGTTTTTTCTTCTTTCATTAACTTCTCCTTTAATTCACTATCTCCTCCTTTCTTATTTTTCCTTTTTTAACACTTCTCATTCTCCCATTTGTTTCCTTCTGCACCTCCTCTTATCTTTCCTTGCCTACTTTATGACTTCCCTTCATTTTCTCTCTTCCCCCTTCGCCCTCTTTTACTTTTGACAAAAAATTCCACCTGTTATGAATCCCGTTAAAAAGGAGGACTGGATTCAAAGTATCAAAGTTTAAGTTGAATTTATTATTCTTGTAGAAGAAGGAGCGTTTAACAGTTTAACACACAAAAGAGGTCACAGAGAAAAGGCTCCTCGAGGAGCTCTAACTGTTGGTTACCTCCCCACTGATAATTTCCTTTTTTGGTTTTCTGCTCAGTAATGAACATTGTGTAACTGTTACCTGAAGCTGAACAGAGTCCAAAAAGACGTGGGAATAACCCGTCAGTGAACCGGTTTTCACAGCAGACACAGCTCAGGTGTTAACCACTGACTGGACAACACCTGGACGTAGTCTTTGTGACATCCTGAGGTTGAACACTTTATCGAAATTTGTTCCAGCTGTGCTTTTCCGGTCAAATGTTTGTTGTGAAAAAAGGTTTAATTGTTAATTGTTGAGTCTAATAGATGGAAATAAAAAGCGAATGCCTTGAGAAAAGTGCAGACGTTGATGTTGCACACACTCGTTCCCTCTTTTAAATTAAAAAATCATCCAGAACAAAGATGAGTTGTATTTTCAGCTGCTCCTCATCAGGACGTCGTCATTTTTCAGCATTAAGGCTGCGCGAGCTGTTTTATTCTGGCTGATTAGACGTCTGCTCAGGTTGAAGGTGGACTGTGATTACACCGAGGTCACAGCCTCAATGTGCCACGAAGAATGATAAAGGTGTCATCTGTTTCACCTGAGCAGGTGCAAAACCTGAACTTCAATCAGCCAAAATATGTGGAAGTACGTCTGCAGGTGTAAACATAAGGATGAGGTCAGATATTAAACAAAGGTGAGATGTGTTTAGTTTGATGAGACTTTATTGGAAATATTTTCTCCTTTCCGCAGTAAAACCTGACGACAGGAATATCAAACACAGATCTCACTCACGCTGTGGACAGGAAACGGACTGATCCTCATTTCAGAACGTTAGAAAAATGCACAAGTTATTTAAATTAAGAGACCATTACCTTTGCAATACATAATGAGCAATGTAATTTTTTCATCAAGCAGCCCGGGCCCGGTTCCCCCGGCGTTTTAATGATCGGGCTCCCTATAGATCCTGCGCTGAAACTCAACCAACAGGAGCCTCATTGATCACGGAGCTACGAGCCAGCAGCCCGCCCGAATTAACATATTCATTTCAGCTGGCATTTAGCTGGAGAGAGACAGATGGAGGGAGGACGGCCACGAGGGAAAGTGATGTAGAAAGCAGAGGTGGAGGAGAGAGAGTGTGAACACGGAGATGAGAAAGAAGTTTAATATCTCACCGAAATTACATTTAATACGACGGAGGAATTAAACGTAAAGAGGAACGACACATTAAAACGTTTTCATCGCTTTCATCCGTCTCTCTCTGCTCGACGCTTAATGTCTCACTGAAACTGTAATTCTACTGTAATACTGCCGCTAAAACTGCGAGTAAAACTACAGTACCTCCATCACTAAGGCTGCCACAGAAAGTAGCTACAGACACTGTAAACATGTTGGACATGGGGACTTATGGAGACTGACTCACTTCTGGAGCCAGCCTCAAGTGGACGTCAGAGGAACTGCATCTAAAACCACGAAACACAAACACAGAAATGTTGTATTCAAGGATCAAGGAAAAAAGATTTTCAAGGCCTTGAGATGTCTTAAAGACAACAGAGCGACGAACAGGACATGAAACCTGCAGAGATGGCATGATAAACAGTGTGTGTGTGTGTGTGTGTGTGTGTGTGTGTGTGTGTGTGTGTGTGTGTGTGTGTGTGTGTGTGTTAATAAGCCTTCGGGGGAAAGTTAAAACACCTTTTTCCTCTTTAACAAAACTTTGAATGTTTCTCAAAGGGAGAGAGACTAACTGAATCTTTCACTGATCCCTGAGGATAAAATTCATCCAATCAGGAATTCATCAGATCTTATCGATGCTGATTAATTAGCGCGTCGTCTTAATGAAAACGCTCATCAGTTTCTCTAAAGCTTCCATTCACTTTCCCCTCACCCTCCTCGTTCGGGAGGATTCAGACTTTTTCATTAAAGCTCGCAATAAACTTTTGGACGGAGCGAACAATAAACTGAATATTGAACTCGTCTGTCTTTCTTTTATTGAATCTGTACTGTATTTCCACTTCGAAGACGTGACAGACGACTGGCCAGGGGTGAAAGGAGTACGAGTCATCTCTGTGCAGACACAAGAAGCTTTCTGCAAAAACAGAAACTCCAGCTGCTCTGTCAAAGACGAACTTCACTACGTCACACTGCACGACTAAAACATCAGGAACGAGCGTCACATGACATTCATCTGCAGGGGACGTCACAGAGACTACGTCCAGGTTTTAGACAGTCTGCGGGGACGTCACGGAGACTACGTCCAGGTTTTAGACAGTCTGCGGGGGACGTCACGGAGACTACGTCCAGGTTTTAGACAGTCTGCGGGGACGTCACGGAGACTACGTCCAGGTTTTAGACAGTCTGCGGGGGACGTCTCGGAGACTACGTCCAGGTTTTAGACAGTCTGTGGGGACGTCACAGAGACTACGTCCAGGTTTTAGACAGTCTGTGGGGACGTCACAGAGACTACGTCCAGGTTTTAGACAGTCTGCGGGGGACGTCACAGAGACTACGTCCAGGTTTTAGACAGTCTGCGGGGACGTCACGGAGACTACGTCCAGGTTTTAGACAGTCTGCGGGGACGTCACGGAGACTACGTCCAGGTTTTAGACAGTCTGCGGGGACGTCACGGAGACTACGTCCAGGTTTTAGACAGTCTGCGGGGACGTCTCAGAGACTACGTCCTGGTTTTAGACAGTCTGCGGGGACGTCACGGAGACTACGTCCAGGTTTTAGACAGTCTGCGGGGACGTCACGGAGACTACGTCCAGGTTTTAGACAGTCTGTGGTGATCTACACGGGGCTGAGCGCCCTCATGCTGGGTATTTTCCGGGATCTTCTTGCTGAGTGACGAGTTGCTGATCAGTAGATTTCATTTTGCCAGCAACTCTCCACCGTTCTGAAGAGACTTACAAATCCTGGACTTCTTTTGTAACCTGCACTGAACCTGATTCCATTTAATTTAATTCTCATCTGCCTCCTCATTTCATAGCAACAAGTGTGCCACCGGGGTCCGTTAAGAAGAGTTTTTAATTGGGCTGTTCCTTCATGTAGATGAGTCCAGTACAGTTATATAGAGACTGTGGGATTTTTAATTGCTACTGGTGCACAGCAGTGTGTAGGCTGTGCATATGTATGTACATGTGATGAATAATTTTTCATGTGTTGGTGTTTCTTTAACACAGATGTAGAACGTCTTCTTCACATGGTTTGATAAATGAGCTACATGAAAATGAAAAGGCCTGATTTGAATCAGTAAAAGTTTCTATTGTTCATCTGAATGAGTCGTTTGTTTCTACAAATGGAAAGTGCATAAAGTCAAAACTGGGTGAGTCGGGCCCGAACAGAACCTCTGAACCGGCAGTGTCCAGTCTAACAGTGAACACAGCGACAGAACCTCTGAACCAGCAGTGTCCAGTCTAACAATGAACACAGAGACAGAACCTCTGAACCAGCAGTGTCCAGTCTAACAGTGAACACAGCGACAGAACCTCTGAACCAGCAGTGTCCAGTCCAACAGTGAACACGGCGACAGAACCTCTGAACCAGCAGTGTCCAGTCTAACAATGAACACAGAGACAGAACCTCTGAACCGGCAGTGTCCAGTCTAACAGTGAACACAGTGACAGAACCTCTGAACCAGCAGTGTCCAGTCTAACAGTGAACACAGCAACAGAACCTCTGAACCGGCAGTGTCCAGTCTAACAGTGAACACAGCGACAGAACCTCTGAACCAGCAGTGTCCAGTCTAACAGTGAACACAGCGACAGAACCTCTGAACCGGCAGTGTCCAGTCTAACAGTGAACACAGCGACAGAACCTCTGAACCGGCTGTGTCCAGTCTAACAGTGAACACAGCGACAGAACCTCTGAACCGGCAGTGTCCAGTCTAACAGTGAACACAGTAACAGAACCTCTGAACCGGCAGTGTCCAGTCTAACAGTGAACACAGAGACAGAACCTCTGAACCGGCAGTGTCCAGTCTAACAGTGAACACGGCTACAGAACCTCTGAACCAGCAGTGTCCAGTCTAACAGTGAACACAGTGCTGTGTCAGAGCCCGACAAGTTTTCTGAATGTTTTTTTTTGTTTTTTTGGTGAGAATTAAATAAAATTTTAACATTTTTTTCAACCTTGTTTTGTTTTCATTACAAAAAAAATAAAAAGGGATATTATTTTGAAAAGTGCATGAAGAAGAAAACATGAAATAAATAAATAAATAAATGAAACAAAATAAGAAAATCAGCAGAAGGAAACGGAGCGATTGTTATACCTGACCTCTTGCCTCTGAGGGTTGCCACGGTAACAAGGACACCTGGTCATGAAAATTGCAGGCTAAACATAGACACACACACACACACACACACACACACACACACACACACACACACTTGTCTCCCACTCAGGCTCATGTGAACAAAAGCTCAGAGTGGAGCGGCTCAGATGAAGCTTTCATGATTCCTGAGAGGGAAATGAATAGTGTGCGATAACCACAACTACACACACACACACACACACACACACACACACACACACACATATATATATATATATATATATATATATATATATATATATATATATATATATATATATATATATATATATATATATATATATATATATATATATATAAATATAAACACACACAGAGAAACACACAGAAACTGGCCCTGTGTGTTTTATTAGTTGGATTTCAAGGCTGAGGGTGGTGATGGCTGACAGCCCTCTGGAGTTTGAACAGTCGGTGTGTTTCCATCTCATTCTTCAGGCTGATGTGGTTCACCATGTCCAAAAGGGGGGTCAGAACTGTGTGTGGTCCAGAATCTGAATTTAACCCTTCAGACACGTCACAAAGCTTCTCTAGTTTATCACAGTTTAGTTTTGTCCATCGTCTGTCATCCTGCACACGACTGACTGTAGAAAACCATCAACCATCCATCTCCTGCCTCCGCCCGCTGCTGCCACATCCAAAAATAGTGAAAGAGGTGGAGCTGAATGACGCCTCGCTGCTCAAACAAGCCACCTGTGACCACACCCACCTGTCAGTCAGAGCGTCCACGCTCTTAATCCTGCATAACTTTAAGCCTTAATATAATGTGAACAGGTGAGTTGTATATAAATTCACCCTCAGTACAGTTGTCATGAACGGGGAAATTAGCTACAGAGACCAAAACTGTTTTTTGTACCAGGCTGTAAACATGTTTATTTCTGCTGTGAAGTTGGACATTTGGACATGGGGACTTATGGAGACTGACTCACTTCTGGAGCCAGCCTCCTTACTTTCCATGCTGGTCCTACAGAGCCGAGCATCAGGAGTGTTGCTATGGTTACCTTGCAGTTTAATAAATGTTAAGACTTCAGGATTTAAACCAGCGGTTGAACTGTTGACCGGACCTCGTCCCCCGGGTGTCTCGACATATAATTTCACCGCGAGCGAAAATACCAACATCACACTCACATGTGACACACACACACACACACACACGGAGATGTTTCGTCATGACGACAGAAACAGTTGCTTCTAAAACTAAATCAAGTCTGTTGCCGTGACGTTGTTACACTTTGACTGTCAGCGAAGGCCGTCATTGGCTGATTGACAGTCCTCATTCATCTCTGTAATTGTATTTCACTCCTGCCATTTAAAAAAAAAATTACCTCGCCTTCAGTGTGTGTGTGTGTGTGTGTGTGTGTGTGTGTGTGTGTGTGTGTGTGTGTGTGTGTGTGTGTGTGTGTGTGTGTGTGTGTGTGTGTGTGTGTGTGTGTGTGGCGTCGTAAAGCAAACCTCGCCTTGAGGTATTAACTGAGTCAGGCCTCATTACACACACACACACACACACACACACACACACACCCCTTTCCTCCCTCTCTCCTTTCTTTCACCTTTTCATTTCTTCTTTCTCTCAGCCGTAAAAATCTGTTTTTGAGTCGCCGTCCGCTGAGAGAGAACACACACACACACACACACACACACACACACACACACACACACACACACACACACACACACACACACACACACACACACTTCATTCATTCAGAAAACTAATCATGTTTAATGACGTTTCAATGACACGTCACCTGTACATGTGAACAAACAGAGACAACATCAAGAAGAACCTCAAGACTGCAGTGTGTGTGTGTGTGTGTGTGTGTGTGTGTGTGTGTGTGTGTGTGTGTGTGTGTGTGTGTGTGTGTGTGTGTGTGTGTGTGTGTGTGTGTGAAATCAAAGGCTTCACATTAAAGGATTTCTTTCACACGGGAGAATCAAACACAACGAGAAAAACAAAGTGAAGCAAAGTGTGAGAATAAAAAAACTGTCGTGTCATGTTTCAATATTAGAACATATCAATGAACTCGTTCACAGTGATTATTATCATCTAAGTGTTTATTATTGTAATCACGGAGCATTTACAGTTACATTTAGAAAACTCCACGTCAGACAGAAAACTGAAGCAGTTACATGATCTGCATTTTAACATGGGGACGTATGGAGCCAGCCTCAAGTGGATAACAAGGGGAACTGCAGCTTCATGCTGACTTCACACTTACACAGCAGTGTACATGTAACTTAAATTATGCTAAGCTGTCACCAGGGAGGTGAGGAGCTTACAGGATGAACACAAAGAAACACAAAAACAAAACAGCTGCAGAAGCAGGAAAATAAGACAGAAAGATCAAAACACAAACACACAGGAAGTCACTCAGACATGCCGACTAATCAAAGACAGGTGTTAAATCAACAAAGGAAGGAAACAAGACAGGAAGTAGAATAAGACGGGTGGAACTACAAAATAAAACAGGAAACACAGAAACAAACTCTGAGCTTGAAGAACAGAACAGAAGCGACGGAGGCAGTTTGACGTTATATTTCTAATGTTTCACCCCTTTCACATTTTGACTGACACTGACAGAGAACCGAAGCACTCATGATCGAGCGACGCTCTTTCCAAAGCCACCTGACTTTACAGTTTCCCCTCACAGAACACTGGCTCCATCGGTTTGTTAGTTACTTTGGTCAGTTTGGATCCAAACTGGTGTGAGTTGCTGCAGAATGAGGCAGCGGTAGACCAGCAACTTCTTCATCCTATGAGGTGAAATGCCAGTTTTTGTCTGGCGGCTTTGTAAAGAGCGATTTAACTGGATCCATTTTCAGAGTGGCTCAGCACGATGCCCTTCTCCCATGCTGTTTCCTCCTGGGAGATCCCCAGGCGCTCCCAGGTGGGGATATGAAATCTCCCCCTCGTGTGTTGTGGGTCTGCCCGGGGGTCGCCTCCCAGTTGGACATTGCATGAAATACCTCAGAGGTAAACCAGCTGGAAGCGTGTTTCCTGCTTTACTAGAAAACACTTTTTTTGTGCACAGATTATTCAAATATGTCTCGCTCTCTCTCGTCTAGTTTGCATGTCTAAGCTCCACGTCCTCTTTCTAATTCTGAGCTTTGACACCCTGTGAGAAAAACCCACGCCTGCCGGGAAGAGCTGGAATGTGGACCGACTCGTTGGTCGAGAGCTTTCCGTCTTCAGTCCTCGCCTGACGAGCTCGCCTGCCCGCAGAACTCCCGGTCGCTTCCACGACTCAGGGATTCATTTAATGTAACAAAACAGTTTGAGTTAACCGAAAATCTTTTGACAGATTAACACCAAAGTCGATCTACCGTAACGTTCTCATGCAACACCGTCAATGACCACATGTAGACCACCTGTAGAGGACCTCCAGTCCACTGTCTGAAGTTTCTTTACAGTCTAATAATTGTAATGTGGTTGATAAACGAGGTGAAAATTAACGAGGTGGAGGACGAAGGACAAAGACAGTAACACTGAAATCATCGTCATCATCTGCTGCGTGAACAGTGACGGACAGTCTGTGTTTGTTCATCTTTTCTCTACATGTCGTGTCTGTCAGTCCTGCATATTAAATGTTATTGTGATTGACTTGTCTTTGTTAATTAAATGCTATTTTTAAAAAAGCCTATATGTCTCATCATTCAGTATTAAAGTGACAGGTGATAATAGATCATGGTCGTCTGTCAGTGTGACAGACAGTGATGCCAGCAGCGTTTAAAGCTCACCAATTAACACAATATCTCGTTAGTTAAAGTGCTGGATTATTTCTTGGCTCTTATCAGGCGACACTCCAGTTCAACACATGAACCCGTGAAACATGGCACACTGTCACTTTGGTTTAAGATTGATTAACTCAGAGCACCTGTCAAAACACAGAACTTAAAGCCCTGATCTTTGTTTTGTAGTTTAAGTTACCAAAACTGGAAATATACATCATCACGTTGATATCTGTGATTTTATTTTGGCGGGTTTCCCACTGGTTTCCTGGCAACAAAGCGTCACTGGGTTTCCAAATGTACTGACGCACAGTGGAAAAAGTCACGTCACGTCACGTCATCAGTGAGCAGATGGACTGCCACTGTTTTCTGGGGGAGAGTTTACCGAAGAGTCGGCAAGGAGGACTGACCGAGTCACGGTGACTTTACACTTGTTACGGACCTCAAGGCCTCGCAAGGCCCGGAACATATTGAGAGAAAACATGAAGAATAAGATTTCTACTAAAACTATTTATTAATTCAAAACAAATTAAACAATTCCCCGAGAAAATAACAAAACAAAAAGGTTGGAGGTTCCCGGCCAAAACAAACGAGAGAAAGAGAGAACACTGAGCCAGCAACCACCCCCAAACTAAACCTGCATACAACTGAAAACAGGACGACCAGGGAACCTCCAAACCAAAACTAAAAAACCAAAACCCAAACGGATCAACGGACTCCTGGCATGAGGAAACTCAACCTCCTCACCAGGTCACATGCAGGGAAAAAGAAGAGACACACACACCTGCTTAAGTCAACTCACACTGACGAGACAATGAGTCTCACCTGAGAGAGAGACAGAGAGAGAGAGAGAGAGAGAGAGAGAGAGAGAGAGAGAGAGAGAGAGAGAGAGAGAGGTGGGGAGAAACAACAACACACACACACACACACACACACACACACACACACACACAGTCCTACCTCCTGGCCACATGTAACACACTCATGTAACTGCACAAACGTCTCATATTTGGCATCAAATTAAAGTTAAATTTATTAAATGAAAACAACTTGTGATTGTTGATTTCTTTCTGTTTTTATACATGTTAGAATGTTTGACAAATTTCATAAAACTGGGTCCATTCATGAGCTTTAGCAGGTCGGTGACAGACGAAAACACCCAGCTTTGTCTTTGTCAGTGTGTGTGCTAAGCTGGAGAGCCTGGTATCAGTATTTTAATGTAACTTAATGTAATGTAATGTATTTTAATGTAACGACAGGAAATAAATCAGCATTAGTCTTCCATACAGAGGGAGAAAGATAACAGAGGATGGAATCTATAATAATAATAATATTAATAATAACAATAATAATAATAATAATAATAAAAGTCCTGATGAGATTTTCTGAAAGCAAACAAACCCAAACTCTCTCTCATCAGCACGTAGAGGTTCGATAGCCGGTAACCTAAAGTACAAGAGCTCATCCATTTAAACACACACACACACACACACACACACACACACACACACACACACACACACACTACATTACAGGGGTCATTAAGAATATATTAGAGGTGTCAGTGTCATTATAAATTCACAACATATAAGAGAAGCTATTAGGAAATGTGGGTCAACACACACACACACACACACACAGGGAGGTTATTAATGTCATTCATGAATGAGACCGACAATCCAAAATGACGACAGCGAGGTCGGTGTGTGTGTGTGTGTGTGTGTGTGTGTGTGTGTGTGTGTGTGTGTGTGTGTGTGTGTGTGTGTGTGTGTGTGTGTGTGTGTGATGGATGGACTCAGGTGTGTGTGAAGCCCTGCATGCTCACTCTGTAATGGAAAAAGTTGAAACCACAAATTAAAATTAGATTGATGAAAATTTATTTAAGGAAAGTTTTTTCCCGAGCAGGGCGTGAACGTGTCGCCACGCTCATGGAACAGTTCACACAAAAGAAGAAATGTCAAAGCTCGGAAACATCAGAGGATCGCCGACGTCATGACGGTGAAATACATCCAAAAGTTCTGAGACAGACTGAGTCACCCTCCGTACAACAAAGGTAAAAAACAATAAAGGACATATCGGTGCAGCAATAAGTAACGTGGCAGTTATAGAGGCCGTTAGATTCATCATGTCCAGCTGTTGGGTCATCATCTCTGAAGAGGAGCCAGCATGTCGCACAACATTTCCAAACAATCAAATTATTTGATCCCCATTCAGATTAGCAGAGAATGTAGCCACAAGGGGCACAAGCCAGTGTCTCATTGTAAATACAGAGGGTTGTGTCAGGAAGGGCCAAATCAAACATGCCAATCGAATCTATGACTTCCATACCGGATCGATCGAGGCCCGGGTTAACAACGACCGCCATCGGTGGAAACTGGACTACTGTTGGTCGAAGGAGGAGAGGAGGAAGGCGTGTTCGTAGGATGGACGACATGAAGGTAGCTGGTGTGAGAGAAGAGGATGCAGAAGACAGGGTGAGATGGAGGCAGCTGATTCGCTGTGGCGACCCCTGAAGGGAAAAGCCGAAAGGAGGAGAAGAAGATTCAGATCAGCAGAAACCACAAGTTAGCAGAAGGAGTCTCCAGTGACGATGGGCTCGCTTTCCACACCCACAGACCCTCCACTCTGCTGGAGCGATTCACTCTGTGGATATGTGCAAAGTTTCTGCTTTGCTTTGAGTGGTCACACCGTGAAACTACCCGAACCAACATGTGTACATTTTATTTTAAAAAGCTCCAACAGAACAAACGCTGCATTGTGATAGAAGTCACACAGCGTAGCAACATCTGCACTCCAACAACACGTGGTGACGACGATGCACCATGTGATCAGAGCTGATCTAGAGTCAGATCCTGAGAGAGACAGACAAAAATAAATGAAAGCTTTACTTTGGACCTGAGCCAGAAGATGAACGAATGTGACAAACCTCCAAGAAGTTTCAGCCAAACTGGTTTACCTGCAGAAAGAGGCGCAGCCACATCTGAGACTGAGTCAGAGAAGCGAAGGACGGCAAACAGAGCTGCAGTCCTGCACAGAACAGAACCGATCAGGAGGACTTCACCCAGCACCGGTGAGTACAGTTGGTTATTAATTGGTTGAGACAGTCGTAATAGATTATTGTGTAATGACAGTTTTAATGTGTTTTAATGTCTTCAGAGTGTCGACATGTCGGCTGCTGGCTGTCTGCTGACTGAGGATCAGCTTCTATGTGGCATCTGCCTGGACGTGTTCACCGCTCCGGTCACGTTACCGTGTGGACACAACTTCTGCAAAAACTGCATCACGCAGCACTGTGGCACCAAGGTCCAGTGTCAGTGCCCCTCGTGCAAAGAGGAGTTCAATAAAAAACCTGATCTGCGGGTCAACACCGTCATATCTGAGATGGCTGCGCAGTTCAAAACGTCGGCCGGACGAAGCGGCTCACAAGATGCCAAACCGGGACAAGTTCCCTGCGACTTCTGCACCGAGACCAAAATGAAAGCCGTCAGGTCCTGCCTGGTGTGTTTGGCGTCGTACTGCGAGACTCACCTGGAGCCACATCTGACGGCGTCACGCCTGAAAAGACATCAGCTGACTGATCCCGTGGAGAACCTGGAGGGCAGGATGTGCCCGATACACGACAAACCGATGGAGCTCTTCTGTAAGACGGATCAGACCTGCGTGTGCATGCTCTGCCCCGTTTTAGACCACAAGTCGCATGAAATCATCCCGCTGAGAGAACAGTTTGAGAGGAAGAAGACCGAGCTGGGCAAGAAGGAGATTCAAATCCACCAGATGATCCATGAGAGGCGAATGAAGATCCGGGATATCAAACACACTGTGAAACTCAGCAAGGACGCTGCAGACCAAGAGAGGGAAGTCGGTGTTCTGGTCTTCAACACTCTGATAAAGTACCTGGAAACAGTCCAAGCCGAGCTCGTTGAGGTGATTGAAAAGAAGCATAAAACGACAGAAAAAGAGGCCGAAGGGATCATCCACGACCTGGAGCAGGAGATCTCTGAGCTGATGAAGAGACGTGGTGAGGTGGAACAGCTCTCAGTATCCAATGACCACCTTTATTTCCTCCAAAGCTTTGGGTCCTTGGATTCTTCTGCACTCAAAGATTGGAGAGGGGCAAGCGTGAGTCTTCAGTCGTTTGAGGGAATTGTGAAGGAAGCTCTGGACCAGCTGGAGGAGATGCTCGGCTTAGAGATGAAGAAGCTGCTCCATGAGGCTGAGCTAAACAGGTTCAAGCAGTTCGCGGTGGATGTGACTCTGGATCCGGACACGGCACACGCTGCTCTCATCGTGTCCGACGATGGCAAACAAGTCCATCACGGTATCGTGAAGAAGAGGAATCCCCCAGACGATCCTAAGAGATTCAATCCTAGCTGTTACGTTTTAGGAAAACAAAGTTTCTCTTCTGGAAGGTTTTACTTTGAGGCTCAAGTTAAAGAGAAGACTAGATGGATTTTAGGAGTCACCCAAGAGTCGATCAAGAGGAAGGGAATCATCCCAGTGTGCCCAGAAAACGGACACTGGACTGTGTGGTCAAAGAACAGAGGTGAATACGCAGCTCTCGTTGGCTTTCCTCTGCCTCTGTCTCTGAATTCAAAGCCAGAAAACGTGGGAGTGTTTGTGGATTATGACAAGGGACTCGTCTCCTTTTTCGACGTGGATGCTGCCGCTCTGATCTACTCCTTCACCGGCTGCTCGTTCACTGGGAAACTCTACCCGTTCGTCAGTCCTGGGCTTAATGACAACGGCATGAATTCTGCCCCTGTGATCATTTCTACCACCAAGTGACTAAAAAAAGAAGCTGATGACCTGGAATGCTCTTTGTAAATACATTGCTTTATTTAGTCAACCGCACTGTGACTCTTTGACCCAATCCATTCTGGAGCAGTTCATTTGTGTTGTGATCCAACCTCGACCTGACGCAAACCACAAAGCCTGCTCAGACTGACCTCGATGCAGAACAAAGAAACGTTCCACCGAACCAATGAGAAGAAATCTGGTTTCTGAACTCATCCACTGATTCGAACAAACTACAGGTTTGACATTTGGATTTGGAAAAAACACATATTACTTATTAACTATATTAATGATGCATTGGGCAGGAACACGGTCCTCGTTAATTACACCTGTGGTAGTCCTGGTATTTGTTAAATGTAACGTGACAAAGGTTTAAAGTCTAATTAGGCCTCTTTGTTCCCTAAAAGCCATGAAGCTAAAAGCGATTCAGCCATAGTTCATTTCATTATTTACACATTTGCTTTTCCTGCTGTGACATTTTAAAAACGTGCTGCCAGTCTTAAAAGTTTTGCTGCTGCTGCTGCCAGCGTTCCTGAAGTCCATTGTTCTGCTGTCACATTGTTACACTGTAACGTCCTCGCTGCTGCGGTTTGAACCAGTTTCAGCCGTGATCGGTTTTATTCCAGAATAAAGTTAATTGCAGTTCTCCAAGCAGGGTGAAATATAAGCATGGGTCTGTACAGGTCAACCGAGGATAAAAAAAAGACGGATATCTGTACAAGTTTTAATTTGAGCATTTAGTTCAGTTGAATAATGAGACATCGAGATGACCCACACTGGTTTTCTCTTCAGTGTTGCAGATCAGATTCACCAAACCCTCTTAAAGTAGAAGTCAACTCGACCATTTAAAACCACAAATGTTTGTTTCTGGCTTCCAGGCCGCCTGAGAAAACGGCAACAAGTTGGCTCACAATGAAGAACTAGAAGTAGATGAGGTAGAACTTTTTATCTGGCTGGTTCTTGATCATAAAGAAGATCTCGTAGCTTTCATCCCTCGTTTTAGAAAAGGCCGCTGATGAGATCTGTCAAACGGACGATCAGTGGATTGAAAATGTTTCTGGCTGGCAGCATTAACTAGCGAGAGGATTGAACCCAGGAGGACAATCAGTGAAATTCAAGTCAATGGGAAAACCAATCTAAACTCTCTTTATAGAACATGGAGAAAGGTATTCTACTTACACTGAACTTCACTAACTTGTTGAAACTCCTCTCACCTTGATGAACGCTTCATGATAATGAAGAGAAAAGCCAGTGATGTTTTTCATCATTGAAGTAGTTACTGAAATAAAGAGGTAAAACTATCTGTGACAAAGGGTCAAAGGGCATGATAATATTATACTGTGATGTTAAACTGCATAAACAGCCTGAGGCAGATGTTGGAGTGTGTTGTGTTGGCTCTACATAGAACCTAAACTATGTTGTTTAAACTCCACGTTAAGTCAGATGAAGGCGTGTAAAATTCATCTTTTTGCATGTAATTTGAGTTTTTCCACCAATGAATTAAAGGTGATAAACCGACTGCGTCTCTTCCTAAGCCTGTACTGTAGCGTGTTCGCTTCACCTTTAACAGCAGGCGAATGTCTCTCTCAGCTGTGTGCTTTGTGTACGGTAATCTCCAGCGAGCGGCCTGCAGTCAAAGTGCCCGAGGCGGCTCGTACGTGGAAAGAAGTCGAGAGCCCATCACATGCTGCCTGCAGCAGGAAATCCAACTTTAAACAACAGATCTCAACAATGATTGATTACCTTTCTGTATGGGATGACTCTTTGGGCCCTTGTTGCCTTTAGTTTCATTTATTTATTGTCATAAGTTACAGCAGAAACCAATGTTTGCACGGTGAGAGCGTATTATGTTTACGGATTGAAAAGAATGTAGCAGGCGTACCAGAGAGTTCTCAAGCACTGACTCATCTGTCAACGGAAAAGGTCCAAGAATTTAACATATGTCACCTGCACAGCTTGTGTCCTCCCACTCTGCAGATCTTTAAAAGACAAAACTGTCACTAACTGAAACCTCAAATATAAAGTGTGTGTCTGAAGTGCTGAATAAACCGGCAGAGTTCAGTTCACCTGACATAAACGCTCGCCGTGCAGCATCGAGATCCAGATCAGCTTTACTGAAACATCAGATATGACTTCAGTGAGCTCATATTTATATATCACACACTTTAGCAGCACGTTATTTATAACTGTTTATCTTCCTCTCCGGTTCTTTCACAGCAGTTTGAAAGATGAACCTTCCTGGATCATAAAGATAATAAATGAACTCATGCAGCCTTTTTTGCTTGTGTGTGCTGCTATCTAGTGGCTGCTGGGTGAGGCACACTATGTGGCCAAAAGTATGTGGACACACTATGTGTGTAACGAATATCTTATTTTGGATGTTCATCTGCAGGTTACGGTGGCCCTGAGAGCTCAAACACTGCAACTCATGTAACGGTTGCAAAGTGAGAAAACAACAAAATACTGCAGGGACTGTATGGAAATGGACTTATATAACACCTTTCTAGTCTTCTTCTACAAACCTCATTCACCCACTTGCACCTTTGCATGGCAGCCAATGCAAAGTGCAAACTGCTCATCAGAAGATGACACTTCATACACATTGACACACACCGATGGAGCAGTTCAGGGGTTCAGTATCTTCCTCAAGGACGCTTCGACATGCAGACTGAAGGGGATCGAACCGCCGATCATGATTAGTGGATGAGCGGTTCTACCTTCCTGAGCTACAGCCGCCCTGTTTGAGATAAAGAGTTATATTTACTATATACCCCGTCCTTGTTGGAAGATGTTGCAGCCAAAGACTCCAGAGAAGAGACAGAAATGTCTTTTCACCAGGACAGTTATCATTGCTTTTATCACTGAATACAGCCAGAACTGGCCACCTGCCTCCAGCTGTCACCTGATTTCTACCTGCACACCTGTTACCTGTTATTCAACATATATTCCAGACTCTTCCCCATCATGCCTCTTTTGTTGGTTTCCTGCGTCTCTTTGTGATGTCTCATCTGTGTTGAATGAGTTACATTGATTTGCTTTGTCTGGCATCAGTGAATCTCTGAGCTGCTGATACCCAACCACCTTTTACCGCTCAAACAAACGCAGCGTCAGCCACTGTTCCCAGCTGAGACTCTATCCTGTACCCCAACTTACAATACAGCATCATCAGCATACACTTATTTATCCACCAAATCCATTCAAATCCACCCCATCTCACTCTGTACCCATCCACCAACCCTTTAACGCCCCGTTAGTCCTTTTAAACCCTCAACTTCACTTTCAACTCTCTTGACTGGCCTCCATTCACTTTTTAAGTACTGATCACATTAGAAAAAAGAACTGACACCTTGTGGATATTCATTCTCCGGAGTTTATTTTTAAAATGATATGAGTGCAGTTTTCACAATAAAACAGTTCATGTCACAGCATCTAAATCCCTGAAAACCCGGAACTGAAACTTTGTGTCTGTTGTTCTAATTTTTGTTCCCAGTGCTGCAAGTTTTGCTTTGATTTCCATTTTTCTAAAGTTACCTGCTCTTTTATTTCATTTTTCAGACTTTGACCTTGTCAGGACATTCATTAAATCAACCCAGAGGTCCAGTGGCCTGCTCTGCTTTAACAAGACTGAAGTGCTTCACATGGACATACATATATCTTTAGAAAATACTTTTTTTAATTTTTTTGTATTTTTTTACAAACACAGCAACACAACAGCTCACTAATTAAATTAAACATTTGTTTCTCAATCCAAATAAAATAAGTTATTGTCAGTGCAAATTCTGATTGGATTGGTCCCAATCTGTTTTGTTTGTTTGTTTTATTAATTTTCCAATTCATGAATAAGTTAGCCAGCTTCTTGACAGCCTTTGCAACTTAAAGATGAGCAAAGATGGACTTCACTGTGCTAATTTTCTATTTTTAAAACTTAAACCTTTTTTTTTTAATTGCTGTTGTTGGGATCTCCTGGGTTTGGTCTGATGTGGTGAAGGCTGAACATACAAACTGCTTCTTTTCTTCAATACATGTCTATGATACTGCACATTATCAAGTTACACAAAAGAGATTCAATAATTCACACAAAAATAAATGTTTGGAATATTTTCTACAATTAAAAAAAAAAAGCATCAATCATCTCTCCGTCTCGTAATTTCACTCGCACTCTCTTAAAAGCAGTAATAAAAAATTAAAGAGGCAAAAAACCAATAAGTCCTCTTGTTACAGTGCAGAGGTCAAAGGTCAGGGGTCCCTTCAGTAGCCCTTCATGTTGAAGGATGCTCCTGCGTCGTCGTGGCGGTTGACCTGATGGACCATCAGGAGGGAGATCAGCAGGCCCAACAGCTATGAAGACAGGTAGTCAGTTAGACAGGTGACAGGTACAAGAAACAGGCTCTCAGACACCTTGAACAGCAGAAGTGAGAGACAAGCAACCATCTGTCCAATCCACACTGCAAACAACTCCAAATGAAATGTTGACTGCAGGCCAACAGATGTTATAAAGATGTTTTTTATTTCAGTTTACTGTCTGCATATTTGAGTTAAAAGATGCTGGCTCTACGAGTTTTTCTTAAAATAGAAACATTAGAAGTCTCCTGAATAATTTGGATCCCATGGGCCCTCAAAGCTAAGACCTGTCTGTAGGATCCAACCTGAGTGAATCCAAGGCTTTACCTTTTGATTTATATCACACAAAGCATTGGCTGCACAAGAAAAGTCCAACACTGGTGCTGTTCCTGACTAATTAATGACTCCTTTACACCTTCAAAATGCAGAGTTTAGAACTTGAACTTGACTTGAATTACTTAAATTATAACATCAAATATTAATAAAAAGTTAAGATCTTGTTTTTTACAATTGGAAATGACAACTTGCTGAATTTGGAAGTGGATTGAACAAAATCTAACATTTGCAGTAATTGGATGTTTCAAACTAAATTTATTTGGGTGTCATAGTTGACTTCTTTCTGGTTATTACCATTATTGTGCTGTACTGACTGAATAAACATGGTTGGTCATCTTTATAACATCAAGTAAACTTATCAGGAAAATGAACATGAGCAAATATGACCTATACTGCATCCAGCCACCAGGGGGGCAATCGAAATGCTTTTAAGGAGATGTTATGTAATCCACCTTCATATAAAAAAGAGATACGTTCTAACACAGAAGGGTTTCATGTGTATCTAACTGTCAGGAACATTCCTCAGGTATTTCCCTCCTCTGAACCTTTCTGCGGCCAAACTGAGAACAGATCGATGTCGACAAAATCCTAATAAACAAGAGCAAGACTAAAAAAAAGGAGAATAAAAGCAGAGCTTACTGCGACGACAGCAAATCCAAAGAATAAGCCCAAAGCCATGTTGCAGATCATGTCCAACAAGGCAAAGATGTATTTACTGCAGGTCTGCAGAAGAGGAGATGGAGAAAGGGTTATTATCTGGAAGCATTGCTAACTGCGAAATCTGATGGTGTTTGGATGCACTGGTTGGTTGATTGATTGATTGATTGATTGATTAGTTACCTCTGCATAGATTTGGTTTGGGCCAGCTGTTCCCTGCAAGAAAAGAGAAAATATGGTCATTATAATGAAAAAAAGAGTCCAAGTACTGTAGATACCACGTCTTTGACGAGAGGCTGTACAAAGGTTTGCTTCATTATCAATCATTCAGCCCTTCGGAAGAAGTATAAATACTTTAGACTTGAGTGGACAACATATCGTAAAGACTCGTCTCATTGTCGTAGAACCATCTGAAATTCTCTCAGACGTCAGCAATGGAAGTCTGAACTTTTTTGGCATTTTTGGTTGCCTCCTTTTTGTTTTTCATGTCAGTGAAACACGAATGAATGTCTTTGAAGAGAGACTGTGCGTAAGTCTGTGTCATTATCAAGTTATCAAGCCTTTTGGAAAAGGTATAAATACTTTAGAACTGAGTGGACAACAAGTCCTAAAGACTGGTAAAACCCGAGCTGGTGATGAAGACACCAACGCTATTTAATTTAATGATGAAAAGGTTTTGCACTTTTGCACATGGGCACAAACCTGACATTCAAAATACTTTCAACAAAACCAACCTGAGGTTTGGCTTTACATCCAGAAGCATATCCAGTATACATATATCCTGCAGAGTGGCACGTACAGGAGCCTGGGATAACATCACCCCAGTCCGAGGCACTCGTTATTCCACAGCACTGACCCTGCAACCACCAAAGAGTGAGTTTCAACAGATGGAAAAGGTCTTTAGCATTGTTCCTGCAGTAGATGATGAGATATAAATAATGTTCAATGAAAGAGAACTGAGAGAAGTGTAAAAATGTGATTAAATAAAGTTATCCGAGAAAAGAAGCAGCCTAGTCACATTATCGCTCAAAGCAGTTAATGGTACACGGACAACATTACCGCTTCCTGCAGCTGATTGAGCCCCTCTCTCATCTCAGAAGTATGTAAGAGGGCCTTCACCACTTCGGTATCCTGCATGCTGGTTTTCATCTACAAGAAGAGAAAGAACAACGTGAGTCTATCTATATATCTATCAACTATAATAGACAGAGAACAATAGGATCAAGATAGGGAAAGGAATGTGTGTAGATAGATAACCTGTTCCTTTCCAACAGCGCTGATGATGCCAAAGATCATCATGACGATCATTCCAACCCCCATGAATCCTGCAAACTGTACATGACACAAAAAAGATCAAAATGTAATCATATCATGACACATTTCTTTGTCGATGGATTGACTTCCCAACAAAATCATCAAATTTACATTGACGTACTATTTTGAGGGCGAGGGGTTTCTCGGAGTGACCTGCAAAGATTCCCAAGCAGGAGATGGCGAGGACGCCGAGGGCAAACGCCCAAGCCCATCCCACGCTCGGGCCTCCAACCGCCGACATCTGACAAACACAACGCGAATGCTGAATTACTGCAAGACACCACGAGTTATACTGCAAGACTTGCCCGGGAGATTCTGTAGGACCGGGTGCATGTTAAAAATACCATTGAAATAAAGGCTTGCGTTTACAAGAGCAAGAATTTCCTAAAATGTCAAACTATGATTTAATGCTCAACAAAACATGATGATTGATTTACAACATGAAGTGTCGTTGCTGTTGTTTACCTGGTGGCTGTAGGCACTGGACCTGATCAATCCGTAGACCATCAGACCTCCAAAGATCTGAGGACACATCACATTAGTCAGTTTGTACTTTAACAAAATAAAAGCCAAGTGAATGGAGGCTGAAGAACTGAGTGACACTTGTAGAATGCTATGGGGTGCCGTTTGTAAAGCGTCTCGCTCTGAAAATAACAGCAACATTTTGTCACATTTAGCTAAAACAATGTTTAAAAAACTGGTTTGAATTTTTGAGAGTCACTTTTTTGCACATTTAGAACAATATTTGTGAACTTAGAGATATTTTAAATATTTAAATCCAAATGTTAAATGTTAAATCTAAATGCTAAATCTAAATCTAAATGTTAAATATAAATGTTAAATCTAAATCTAAATGTTAAATCTAAATCTAAATGTTAAATCTAAATCTAAATGTTAAATATATATCTAAATGTTAAATATAAATCTAAATGTTAAATATAAATCTAAATGTTGAAGCTAAATGTTAAATATAAATCTAAATGTTAAATATAAATATAAATGTTAAATATAAATATAAATGTTGAAGCTAAATGTTTCGGGTGAAACTAAATATTTAGCTAAAATGCAAATTCAAATGCCGGTAACCAGAAGTGCCAAAATAAAAGCTTGAGGAGGTCAGAGCGTGTTTATAGTGTCAAATAACGGATAAAACCCATCTTATCCGGGGAAATGGACTCTTGGACTCTCAAAAATTCAAACCAGTTTTTTAAACATTGTTTTTAGCTAAATGTGACAAAATGTTGCTGTTATTTTCAGAGCGAGATGCTTTACAAACGGTCCCCCATAGAATGCATTTAAACTTTCTTCTACGTCTTGTATTTTGATATGAATATTCCCTGCACATGCTTCACTGACAGCCTGCATGCGTACTCTGTTCCTGATTTTAATTTGAAAAGACAACTGTCGCTGTCCAACTCTTGATTTCAGTATTTCTCCGTGGTCTTTGGTGGATGGAATAAAATGTTTCCACCACATATACAATCTAATTTAAAGGTTTTATTAAACTCAATATTTTGCTTTTAATCCGTCTCTTTTAATAACGCTGAATGAAACAATTTTTTTTATATTTTCTGATAAAGTAGCACTTTTAATAATGTTCTTATTTTCTCAGCATCTAAAGTAAAAAGGAAAAAACTCTTCAAACTCCGCCCTCTTTAAATTACCACCCTTGTTTTTTCCGTCACAGCTCAGAGAGCTGCAAACATCCTCAGAGGGTCCAAGGCAGGGGCGGGACTATAATGTCAAATTTACTGGAACTGACTGTTAACTGAACAGGTGCACAAAAAAAAAAAAAAAAAATGGACCCGCTCTTTTTTACACAAACGTGACTGTTCACACCTTTTTGTTTGATTTAATTGTTGCTGTTAATTGTGTTATTTGTCATATGTCATATACTTATTATAGGAGTTTAGACTTATCACTGATTATTTGCTCTATTTCTTATAAGTAAATCTTTTTGACCTGGATAATAACTGACATGTTTAACAAAAAAATCACAAGAAAAAAAACAAAAAAACACTTTGCATCTTTGCAGTTTTCATCTTTAAACACAAAACTAAACTATGAAGAAAGAAAAAAAGACGAAACAAAACAAAGAAAGTAATTGTATTAATTAGTTGTAATTAGTAATAAGCAAAAATGTAAGAAATGAAACAATAAATCTTGTTTTTACTCACTGCAAACAGAGCATTGAAGGTGATAAAGAGGCGCTTGAGGCATTGGTTCACTTTTCCCATCTTTGGTGTTTAACAGTCGGTCCCTCAGCAGACGAAGAAGTGAAGCGATGTGGTGTGTGTGCTGATGTGAAGCAGTGTGCGTCCTGATAAGCTGCCTCCACAGTGAAAGTATGTGGCACAGAGTTACGACACACAGACCTGATCTGAAGCCAAACACCGGGATCTACGTCAGAACTCACGGGACTGATGCAACTTTAAGTAAAACACAAGTCAAAACAAGTTAACTTTAATGACAGAGATCATTTGCAGCATTGACATAAAGCACAAAAAGAGAATATGAAAGTAGTTTGAGGACAAAAGTTTCAGATTTAGTTCATCTTGTTACGAAACGCTCAGAGTTCGGATGTCCGGCACTCAGCCGACATTACACTACTTAATAACTACTTGAGAAATGCTCTGCTGTTAGACAGCATTCATAATTCATGTAATACTGAAGAGGTTCTTGTCATGGGAACATAAACATAGTTTGGTATGAGAAAAGGTTGGTGGAAAAATCTTCACTTCATTATTATTATAAGATTTTGTGCAGCTCAGATGTAAAAAGAAGAAACAGAAGAAGCAAAGTGAGAGTTAAGAACAGTGACTATCATCAAAGTTTCCTCTTATAACTGCCGGCAGCTCAGTACATATTCCTATCAGTTATACAAACATGAGCAGATATGATGGTAAACTCATAAAGATAATAAAAAGGGGGGAAGCCATGCAGACATCAAAGTTATCCTGAGAATAAACTTTCAATGAAGTACATTAATAACTTTTAAAAGGTATAAAAAACAAACATTTCTCAACTTTTGTCTGCAGATATAAAACACACTCCATGTGGAGTTAGAAAGAAAATTGGACCAGCTGCAGAAATGATTTTAGTTTCTGTCTTAGAAGACAGAAAAGAAGTTTTACAGAGAGGGGGGACAGGAAAAACCTGCTGTCCTGTTCTCTCTAACTGCTCTAGATCTATGAGGTGTTTACCGTAAGTGTGTGTGTGTGTGTGTGTGTGTGTGTGTGTGTGTGTGTGTGTGTGTGTGTGAGAGAGAAATAATAGCTCGATCCCTCCAGCTGACCTCTCGGAGAAAAAAATGTGGCGGTCGGAAAAAAAAGAGACCAAAACTATCTGTGACGGAGGGGTGGACAAAATATCAGAAATGGGTGCAACAGTGTCAGATACATTAGTACAGGTTGTGGGATTAAGGAGTGGGGTGTGACTGCATCTCCAACCAATACCGTGCCTGACTAGGCATAACCCTGAAAGAGACAACTGAGCGTGACATTAAGAGTAAATGCTCAGAGGAAAGGGTGGAGAACAGGGGAGAAGTCATGTCCATGCACGCTCGACGTTATTGGACAGAAACGAAACCAAATCAAAGTCGTGCATCTGCCTGCTGCTTTTACACAGAAACAAAAGCAATGAACTAAAGTAATAATGTTGCATAAAGGCTGAAGGGAAGCGACGTTCTTTTGGTCTAACAGAAGTTTACCAAAGTCATCACTGAACAACATAGACGAGGGTCACATGAGCCGTTTTATTCTGCGTCCAATGCACGACTCCGATCACGAGGTGATCAAACTAAAAGTATTTCTCTCTTATTTCTAGACTGTGCATTTCATTCAGCATAACATTTGAACAGGTGTATAAAAATTAGAATAACGGTAGAACACGTTGGAGGCGTCCGCCTACACAGTTCTTGGCTGTGGGTTTATTTGTCTTCTCGTTGCAGCAGGTACCTGAAGAGAGTTGGAAAACACCTGGGCTATAAAACTCTGATTAAACACACCTCACTGTTTCCTGTGTTTCGTTTCATTTAGGCGCTCTGTGAGTTCTTCAAATCATTTCTATATCTCGTGCCTTCAGCCCGTGTCTCTCTCAGAGCCGGGTCGTGACACGTAAACTGTTTTTTAAACCTTTGACTTCATATGACAGTGCTACAAAATGAAACATTATTATATATTAAAATAATATTTTGTTGCTACTTATGTCAGGATGTAGCGTGTACAAACCATATTTAGTTAGACGTTCACCATGTTTATAACAAAACAATATAAACAATTAAGTCTACACACGCTTTTATTCAATAATGTTTAAATTAACAATTTAATTAAACAAAAATTCATCTGCCCAAAATTCAGCCGAGCACGTTTTCGTGTCTTTGGAAATTTGGAGGTTTTCTGTTGAATTTTCTTTTTTTTTTTCTTGAACACTCTCACAGTTTAGTATGTATATATATATATATATATATATATATATATATATGTGTGTGTGTGTGTGTGTGTGTGTGTGTGTGTGTGTGTGTGTGTGTGTGTATGTGTGTGTGGTTTTCACACTAAAAACCAGATGGAAAGTTCCAACCTGCTCTAACTGGAACATGAGCTGAAGATTTGTGGCTACTGATCAACAAAATAAGCCCCCACCAGCATCCTGTTTATATCTCAGAGGACAATATGTGTTTATATATATACTGTATATATAAAACCTATTGTCATTACTTTATGTAGTTATATTATTCTCTGTATGTTCATTTGAAGTCCATCTTTGACATTTCTTTGTAATTTTAACTGAACAAAATCAACATTTATTCAAATAAAGTATGAAACACAGGGACACATTATGTGAACGTGATGCAGTTTGATGCAACGTGCATCATTTTTGAGAGTACTTGAATGTTTTTATTTAACTGTGTAATTTGGTAGAAAGTAAAACATTTATGATCAGTTCAGAGAGACACATCGTTACATCATGAGACTTCAGTTCGTCGTGCTGAGGTGGTTCGGTGAGAAGCTGCCCCTGCATCTGAAACCACACTGTGGTAATCACAGTAAGTATGAGCAGAGAAAGTAGGTCAGCTGCTCAGGTGGAAAGGTTTCTGTCTCATTTTATTGTCTAAAAAAAAAATTGTTAGACTCTCCATAATAAAACCAGAGAAGTTATCTCTAAACCTCAACACATATCCGCATACCACCGGAGATGTTGTACTTTTGTCTTGTAGGTGCCACAACTCTGACTTCTTTTATTTATCATTTAGGCGAAGTGACAAACTCGTTTCTGTGTGTTCATGGCGATAAAGGATGTGGTGTGTGGTTAACTGTTGGAAAACAATGGGCACAGAGGAAGCACTGCACACACAGTTCCACAGAAATAAATCTTTTGGGGAAATGTTCCTGTCAGTAGCAACACAAAGATTAACGGCTTCATAACCGTCATCACCAGGATCATTCTAATGCAGAAACTGTTTGTGTGCATTTATTTCTGCAAATCTACTGAAAAAAAAAAAGCAAAACATATTAAATTTAACTTTTATCATTGTGATGATAAATAAAAATCACACACTGTAACCAAAACTGAAAGCAACAGATCTTCGTGTCTGTCACTGTATTTATATTTCAAACTCTACAGGTCTTAGACAACAGGAAGTTTCTTCTGACTGTCATGACACGAGCACGAGTGATAAAAGTTCTGATTGTGTCATTTATGGTTCCAACCCAAGCGCCCATGAGTGCCACATGCCCAAAGCAGCTTTGGTCCTGTGGCAGCAGTGAGATACCTCAGTCAGTGTAACTGTTATATCTGACTGAGGCTGAAATCACACTAGCTGAGTTGTTTACTGCTGCTGTGGTCTCCCTCTACGTAAACTTTAACATAAGCATGCTGATGACGGTAGACTGATGTGGAGATAAAAACAAATGAGAGCCATAATGAATGTAGATGCTGCCACATGTTCACCCCCAGCTGGAAACTCCCAGCTTGGGCAGTGGTTTATCGGATGGTTACGCAATATCCTCAGTTGCATGGGGATTTTCTCTTAATACTCATATCTCAGTGCACATAAAAAATGTTCCCATGAGCACGCTCTGTTACAAAAGATGGAAAAACTAACCAACGGACATAACAACCGTTTCAAAGCCCCTGCTCTTAAGCACAGGTCCAAACAAGCTGGAGATGATATCTCAGCTCTAATGACGGGAATCCCAGTTCTTTCTAGTGAGCCGGCTCTTTCGACTCCTTCATTTCACCACTTTTTATAATTCATCCAGATGTAGCGCCGATTTGACTTGAGCTCTTTGAACCGGCTCGTTCACGACGACTCTTTAAAAGTCTGAACACGCTTGATCCGACCAATCGAAACAGTTTGCATGCACAGTGGCTGATGGGATGCTGTTTCACGTTGGGACAGCCGCCAAATTCCATCGTTACCCGATGTGCCGTCTGAATCAGAATTCATCTCCGATGGCGAACTCTTGTGACACGATGATTTCTAATAATAATAATGCATCAGGATATTACTTTATTGTAGAACATTCATTGAATAAACACTGATATATATTAACCACAAACAAAAAAGGCTCCATCCAGAATCAGTGTTTGGTTTTGTTTCTTCTGAGATGAAAGCTGACGGTCAGTGTTACCTAACACCGTCTAACTTCTCCTTTTGTGCCAGATATACTTCAATCTCATCCATTTGGCATGACTGACGTTAACCACCAACGTTTCACTTCTTTAAAATGCATCTAAAATTAAGATTTGAGGTCTTTATTACCCCGTCAGCACAGTAAAAGGAGCAGCTCAAACAGTACTGCAGATCGGGTAAACATCCGTCATTCTTTTACGGAGAGCAAAGAGTCTTGGGGCATAACGAGGCATAATCTGAATGAAAGAAGAGACAATGCAGAGTAACTCTGCTTCTGCTTACGATGCGTAGCAGAGAGTGCACTACATCCAGCCTGCACCAGAGAGATGCATTAACCTGCTGGTTAATGAACTCACATCGCAACACCTCGTACAGGTGTTACGGGAAAACTCTTGAATTGGTTGTTATACATTTTTAAAAATGGGCTGTCTCAGACACATCACACCTGATACAGATGATATCATAACATTCCATAACATTAATGAACATTATGTATCAAAATGACTCAGACCTGTTTCTCACGTCTTTGTCTCTTCTGTCCTTGAACTACTGATTTATAATTATCTCTCCTCAGTAACACACAGTCCAAATAACCCACATTATATGAGTTAAAACACCTGAACCGCAGTGTAATCCACAGGTCATGTGGTCAAGTTTAGCTGAATGAATTTAAGTTTCGATTCGGCGAGGAGACGCTTATTATTAAAAGTATTAATTATTTATAATTATGGTCTTATGTGGCCGACTATGAAAGTTCAGCATCAGCAGGGCAGGACTCAGATGCTGAGGTGTCAGTGAGCTGACAGAGTGATGCTACAACAGGCTATGAAAAACAGACCTGAACTCAGGAAACAAAAACAAACAAACTCTAAACTGGTTTATGAAAAAGTTCTCAATCAAAATCAAAATCACTCACAAGGAGAAAAATCAAACGCTGAAATCTCTCCAAGGCTGAAAAAAGAACTAAACTATATGAAACAAAAAGCTTGACTAAGAAAGAAAGAAAGTTACAACAACAACAAAAGAAATCACTATATCGAGGAGGAAACAAAAACACACGAGCAAAAACGCTCTAAGACTACGGCAAGACTAGGAACTGGCTTTGGTGACGATCAGATAACGAAACACTTGGACACAGGACAAAGAGACGCAGACAATAAATACACAGGGTGACGAGGAACAGGTGGAAACAATCAGACCGGTGACACATGAGGAAGTCACCTGAAACGAGAGCGCAGGTAAATTTCAAAATAAAACAGGAAATGACGAGACAGAACAAAAACCCAGCTTGACCTCTGTGACAGAGGTTTTTTTGTAATCCAACCAAGCAGAAGCTGCCAGCGCCAGAAACTGCAGCTCCTCTTGGAAAAGAATAGAAAGCTTTTATTGTCATTGTACAACAGACATACTGTAAGCACAGCGACATTACAGGGCGCTGCGACGAGGTGCTCGTCATAATATAGGTCATAGTATAGACAGATAAAAACACAATATAAATACAAATGCAAATATATATATAGATGCTATATAAAGAAAACAGGGGTATTCATAAAAAGTGAGGCTGGCTCCAGAAGTGAGTCAGTCTCCATAAGTCCCCATGTCCAAATGTCCAACTGTACTGAGGGTGAATTTATATACAACTCACCTGTTCACATTATATTAAGGCTTAAAGTTTGATTGACAGGTGGGTGTGGTTACAGGTGGCTTGTTCTGGGCATGAGGCGGAAGAGGCAGGACTACAAACATTCACAGATTCTGGCAGCTGACCTGTGCATGAAGACATACGCACAGCTTCTAGTCGCAGCGTTGAGTTTCTGAGGTTTTGTCCTCGACCCTTCAACCCTGAGACTGCAGACAGCTGCTTCCTGTCTCTGGCTGCTCGCCACGTTCATTTACTTAATTCTTCAAAACCATCTGGGCCTGATCGCGGTTCTCGACACTGAGGTTTAGAACCGCTGCTCTAGATTACAGTTTTTGTCTGTTCTCACTGTGGTCTTATCCTTTTAATTTGGCTTTTACTTGAACTATTTATTTACATACATTTTCTGTTTATATTTCACATGTTTTGTATGAAAAGTTTGATTTAAATAATAATGTCCTGAGTGCGTATATTCATTTGAATTTCTTTTGGGATGTCAGAGCTGCTCACATCTAAAGGAATAATCTTTGTATCTGCTCTGCTGCCGCACGTTGAAAACACAGAAGCTGCGTTCGGTTTCATTTATGGTTTAACTTTCATTTCGTGAAAAATGAACGCTGCTGCTCGTCAGAAGAGACAAACAACACCTTCAGGAACACGCAGTAAAAACAGACGAGTTACAACAGGTGAGCTCACTGAACGGTTTAACTGTGACAACGTGGGAAAGTTGAAGTCTGACACTTTGGGACACGAGGAAAGGGGAATCTGTTTTGTTTTAATTACTTGGGAGATATTTTTCAAAAGAGATCAAACCAGATGACTTGATCATACAGGTGCAATTTGACTGATATTTTAATTAAAAGTACTCATACAACAAAGTAAAAATACTCCATTACAAGTAAAAGCCATTCAAATACTTACAAACCTACTGGGGTTAAAGTATTCTCAGCAAATCTGTTGAACATATTCAACAGATTTGATAAACATTCATTGAACATGTTCAACTTATTCATCACAGACTTGTTCGGGTGTCCACAAACTTTTGTCCTCAACAAACAGGAGGTTATCACAGGGTTTTCCACGACAGTCGCGAGCCTTGATTTCCTCTCAGGGAGAGTTCGATCTCTCTCTGAAGGCAGATGAGAAGAACGTGAAGGGGAAGTGAGAGTACGACGAGGTTGAAATGCAACTTTCATGTCCGCGATGCCGTGATAAGACAAAACCACATCTGCAGACAGCAGCTGGAGACAGAGTGCAGAGGTCCAGGCGGTTAGTTAACGTGTAGCATGTTTTTATCTCGTCTGTTGTCAGCAGAACTTACAGAGTTCTGCAGGTTCAGACACTTGCCCAGCAGGTTCTGTTGGTCTCACTTTGGTTGTACCTTTGCACAGTACGATGAACCCGTCATACGTATGTCTGTGCTCACTTTGAACACGTGATAATTACATCATTCCATTATCTGATGACACAAAATATCGTGTCCTCCAGCTGCATCATGCACGGACAGATCGTACATCATCAGGAAAGTGACAATCACAGAGAAGCTTCATAGAAAGATTATTGATAATAGAAAACCAGAGCAGAGTACAGCACGCAGGAACACGTCAACACTTCATAACAGATGAAATGTCTCGAATGAAGAAACAGGTTTGATTCATAAACACAGGATGTTGCAGTAAAACCTCTACTCAAAAACATTATGGTCAGTCCAGACTTTATAATCCGAGAAATGACGTTTGATGTTGAATGTGAATGTGAAGTGCATTATACAGTTAGTTAGACAAGAGTGCTCAAGATTGTAAAGACAGTTGAACATATTCATACAAGTTGTGTTGCACTGCAGTGCAGCACCAGTCACATAGATGATTAAACAAACAATCAGTCATCAGAACCGTTAAATAAAAAGCAATAACAGACCCGGAGTCGTGCCGTTATACTGAATAACGGCCTTAGAGGTACACAACACAATTATCAGCTCTGTGATTGGACAATTCATTTTATTTATACTGCATTAAAATCATAACGAAAGTCATCTCAGGACATTTTATTTACAGAGAGCCGACAACATGAGGAAACACTCAGAGACAGTTATTCCCTGACACGTGCATGGACGGATAGATTCATGTTTCTTACACCAGCATGAACTGTGAAGATAAACTCCAGGTCCTGGATCACAGAGATAGTAAGTAAACGGTTCCTCATGCAGCTGCTGGTGTGCGCTGCCGTCTGGTGGCAGCATGCTGCTTTATTATGTGATGTGCACTGACATGCATGTTAATCTGCTGAGAGCTCAAACACTGCCACTTCAATCAAACAGACAAAACAAAGACATTGATACGAATAATGCAGAAATGCTGAAAGAAGCATGGGTTGGATTATTACTGTTACTTGTTACTTGTTTGGTTTGCAGGACAAACCTTGAACTAACCTTCCATCATCTATTTAAAACGCCTGGTGCCCATCTCTAATCAGTAACACCAAAAACCAAAAACCAAAACCAAAAAACAAAGCTCTTATTAGAGCTGCGGTCTCATGTGGTGATGGCTGAGATAGAAACGGGTTTAGAAACTGAGTCTTTTCTTCGATACATCGCTGTAATAGATGATTACACAAAAGAGATACAATGATTCACATCTTCTACAATAAAAAGGCAGCCAATCATCTCTCTGTCTCCTAATTTCACTCGCACTCTCTTAAAAGCAGTAATACAAAATGAAAGAGGCCACGACCAATAAGTCCTTGTGTTACAGTGCAGAGGTTAAAGGTCAGAGGTCCCTTCAGTAGTAGGTGGTGGTTTTTCTTACGTCGTCGTGGCGGTTGACCTGATGGAGCATCAGGAGGGAGATCAGCAGGCCGATCAACTATGAAGACAGGTAGTCAGTTAGACAGGTGAGAGGTAGAGAGACACCTTGAACAAACACCACAAGCAAACAACAAGCAACCATGTGTCCAATCCACACGGCAAACAAGTCCAAATGAGATTCTGACTGAAGGCCACACAGTCGATGAGCTAAAAGATGCTGGTTCTACGAGTTTTTCTTAAAATAGAAACATCAGAATACGGAAGTCTCCTGAATAGTTTGGATCTGATCCGTCAGTTTGGTATGGAGGATTACAGGTTTCTCCACGGGCCCTCAGAGCTGAGAGCTGTCTGTAAGATCCAACCCGGGTGAACCCGACTGACCCAAGGATGTGAGCTTAAGCCCCAGCCTCTTTTTTAGGCCTCTGCTTGAACCCGACATACCCGAAATGAGAGGGTTAGGGTTAGTTGGCTAGAGATGTTAATGACATCGTTAGGCCTCCAAAAGGAAAAGTTTAGAACTTCGACTTCGATCTAGAACATCAAAAATATACATCAATAATTTTGCTGCACCAAATAAAAAGTTAAATTTAGATTTAAAATTTCACCAAAACTGCTGAAGAAACTGGACGCTGACTTATTGAAAAGAAAACTCAGTAATCGGATGTTTCAAACAACATGCATTCTGGGGGTCATTGTTGACTTCTTTCCGGTTATTAATTACACCATCGACCATCCATGTTTATATTCAGTCAGTGAAGTTTCCACTTTCTGCCACAAAACGCCACCATCATGACATAAAACCATCTTTATAGCATCAAATAGCTGATTAAAACCAAACTTTTTATGAAAATGAACTCAGCCACCAGGGGGCGACTGAGGCGTTTCGCTTCACTTTTGCAGAGATGTTATGTCGTCAATCTTTATATAAATAAACAGGAACAGAGTCTGGTCATTCCGTAAGAATTTAACCTCCTCTGAACCTTTCTGTGGCCATACTGATAACAGATCTTGAAATATTGTTGTTGACACTATCCTAATACATAAGAACATCATTTTGAAAAATACACCACCAACAACAAAGGAGGACAACAGCAGAACTTACTGCGATGACAGCCAATCCAAAGCTTAAACCCATGACGAAGAGGACGGCGATGTATACCACACCAGAAAGTATTAAACCGCAGGGCTGCAGGAGAAGAGATGGAGAAAGGATTATTATCTGGAGGCATTGCTGACGGCTGAATTGGATGCACTGGTTGGTTAATTGATTGATTGATTGATTGATTGATTGATTGATTGATTGAATACCGTTTCATAGACTAGGTCTGGGCCTTCTGATCCCTGCAAGAAAAAAAGGACAAAACACGGTCATTAGAAGAAGAAAGATAGTCCAAGTGTTGCAGATACCATGATGATAATGACTGATTGCCTTTGATGAGAGGCTGTGCAAAAGTTTGCTTCATTATGAAGTTCGGCCTTTTGGAAGACGTATGAGTGGACAACACGTCCTAACGACTTGTTCTTCTGAAGCCTTCATTCTTTTCCAAGCTGGTAAAGAAGCCACCAACCCTGCAATCAATCAGCAATCCTTCTCTACCACCTGGACCACAGCCTCCTAAAACTATACACAGCTATACTATAGACAAGTTGCACGATTTTTGGTTCAAGTAATGAAAAGGTGGCATTTACTTTTGCACATGAGCTGCAGCTTTCCCACGAGATCTCAGTTGGTATATGAAACCTTTCAAACCTGATGTTACTTCTACAGAAACCTACCTGAGGTTTGGCCTGACATTCATCGTCTGGAGTAGGCTCGCACTCACAGGAGTCTGGGATTTCATCACCCCAGTCCAAGACGTTATAAAATCCACAGCAACTCCACTGCAACCACAAAAGAGTGAGTCTCAACAGGTGGAAAAGACGAGACAACCGAAGATAATGCAAGAAAAGCGACTACAGCAATCCTCTTTCTGTAAGCATTCATCTGAGGAAAGAAGCAGCTACTCTACACTCACAACGGTTAATGGTACACGGACAATATTACCTCTATCTGCAGGTCATTGAGCTTCTCTCTCCAAACAGGGTCTTCCACTAAGAGCTCCGCTACATTGGAAGAGTCAGTCTCCAATTCTTTTTCGATCTACAAGAAGAGAGAGTCCAATGTGAGCATCAACATACACAGGGAAAACATTAGCATCCAACTACATGAGCAAACTTAGCATTGAGATAGATGAATGAATGTTAGCATCAAGCGAAATGAGCAGACGTCCACATCAAGTAGATGAGAGATAACGTCTGTGTCCGAAACGACACGGTGGTTCATTCATTCAGTGATAGTAATGAGTAGTGATAGATAGATAGATAGATAGATAGATAGATAGATAGATAGATAGATAGATAGATAGATAGATAGATAGATAGATAGATAGATAGATAGATAGATAGATAGATAACCTGGTTCTTCGCAATAGCCGCGGTGATGCCAATGATCATCATAACGATCATTCCACCAACCATGAATCCTGCAAACTGTACATGAAACAAAAAAGAGCAAAATTTAATGATACAGTATCACGACACATTTCTTTGTCGATGGATTGATTTCCCAACAAAACGATCAAATGAACATTGACGTGGGCTCTGGTACGTACTAATTTGAGGATGATGGGTTTCTCTGAGCAACCTGCATAGATTCCCGAGCAGGAGATGCCCAAGACAGCGAGGGCAAACAACCAGGTCCAGGCTCCAACCTGACATTGATGCAACACAAATGCTGAATTAATGCGAGATTTCCATGAAGATTCTGCAAAACCTGGAACTGTTGTTGTTGTTGTTGTCGTTTACCTGGCCGTGGTGCACCGCCAGAGCAATCAGCAGCACCCCGAGGATCTGAGGACACATCACATTAGTGAGTTTAACAAAATAAAAGCCAAGTGTATGGAGGCTTAAGTGTGTCACCAAAATACTGATTCTTCAAAAAGAAAAATCAAAGCGTGAGCGTAACTAGAAGGACAAAGATGATTCAACAATATCACTGTGTAATATACATATATATCTAAATATGAACGGGGGGTTTAAAAGTCGGGATGGTCACAGCTGCTCAAACAATTCTCCATAAAAAGATAAATAATCATGTTTTACACAGTTATGCACGGTTAACACAGGGACACAAGACGAGAACTTGGAAAAGTTGTAAGCTGTAAGTGGCTGGAAATTTCATCTGTAATTTCTGCACTGAGACACTAGAGGGAGACGGACTCACAGCTGATCGACTGAAGGTCGCCACAAACATCCAAACTTCTTTAAGTCTTAAAAACACAGAGCTGAATGAAATCTTTTATTTTACTTATTTTAAGTGCTGCTTTTTAAGCTTTGTCTTTTACAACAAAGCCATAAAACAATACAGAACAGATACATGACAAAGAAATACAATTCAAAGTGCTGCAGGGTTTTAAAAGCCTTTCAGAAACACACAGAGAGGAGCAGACACCTGAGGAACAGCACTGCCCTGGTCAGAATAAAACGCCAATCTAAAGAAGTCTTAAGCTTCGATTTAAAAAGGCTGAGATCAGTAGTGATGCGAATGTCAGGGGTCAGTTTGTTCCACAGTCTGGGAGCAGCGACGGCAAAAGAAAGATCGCCCCACCGTTTAAGTCTCGACCTACGACCTCTGACAGAATCTGACCTGAAGAGTGCAGGGCTCTGCACAACTGCCAAAAGTTCAAATCTCTGACAGGTCAAAACAAACAGAAGTTTAAAATCGATTCTAAGACGGACTGGAAGCCAGTGGAGAGACGACAGCACAGGGGGAATGTGTTCGTCTGGACGTGCTTGTTAAGAATCGGGCAGCAGCGTTCTGCACAAGTTGGAGACGAGAAGTTGAGGACTGACTGAGGCCAACGTAGAGGGCGTGGCAGTAGTCCAGTCTGGACCTGATGAACGTGTGGATTGCTCTCTCGAGATCTTTCCAACTGAGAAAAGACGGAGCTGGAAGAAGCTCGTGCTGTCTCTTCAAATCTGTTCTCGGAGGTTCTGGCTCTCGTTCCTCTCTCTCTTTATTCGTTTCATTCGTTTTCCTCTTTACTGGAAGTGAGTATGAACGAAGCAACGTAACTAAAAGAAAATCTGGAATCTGCTTTTTGTTCCACAAACATGACACTTCATTAAATCATTCAATCAATATTTTATAGTTTTCTTCTTCAAACACAAAACTAAAAAACTCGACCAAACAAAACAAACAAAGAGTAATAACCATTTCCTTTTTTTTAAAAGTTTGGACTTACTGTGAAGACAATGTTGAAGAAGATAAAGATGCACTTGAGGCATCCGTTAATTTTTCCCATCTTCAGTTTTGAACAGAGAGTCTGAGCAGACGAAGAAGTGAGACGGTGTGAGGATCTACGAGGTGTGTGTGGCTTTTATAGAGGAGACCACACCCCCTCACACCCATACCATGTCTGTGTGTGTGTGTGTGTGTGTGTGTGTGTGTGTGTGTATTTCAGCAAACTATACTAAAAACACATGTACAGTGCCCCTGTGATGACATCAAACCTCTAATGTGTAAGTTTCGTTCTTAATGGACAGACGGCGTCACGTAGGCAACAACGTCTGCGTGTCGCCTACGTGCCGGGGAACTACGCCTCAAATACGTGACATGAAGACCACGCTGACTGTCAAGTACAATTCTACATGAGCGTTCAGACACACACTGTGTCGTGTTTGTGGAAATCAGATAGAGGGGTCACTGACGCCTCAATGTACAAATAATTATTGACTTTATGATAACGAAGTTTGACTTTAACAGCTGCTTCTCCACAATTATAACTCATAACTAGAACATTTCATCTTCCTGTCGTCAAAATGGCGCCAAATTGCATCTTCCACCCAAAATGTCCAACTTCCTGTGGATCTGGCGCCATGGCGTCCAGAGGCTTTTGTGTGCGTCTGGGTATGACGGAGGCGTGGAGCGAATTTTGGCCGCCTACGCAAAAGTATCCCCAATAGCAGGGGGGATTTGAAAATGTGAATGTGAAAATGATACTGAATTGTGACGCCTAGACTCAACCTTGCACCTGAATACAGGATCCTGCAGGTGCGGGACGTAGCAGCGGGGGCGGCGCCAATACTTGTAACAGACAGAAGGGGCCGTCCTGACGGGTGTCTCCTTGAGCAGACAAAGGGATGTGGAAGGACACGCCCCTCAGGTAGAAATATCCAGGTGTCCCCATATTCGAGATCTTTTCTCCAACTTTGACCGCTCGCGTGTTGACTGACCTTTTCCTTGCAAAAAAAATAAAAACCTTGTCGGCGGCAGAAGTCTTCATTCTTATCCAGCAGCAGGAAAATTTCCACAACAGTATTTAGTAACATTGTGACATTCTTGAGTTTGTTTTGTGTTTCCTCTTTTATTTTGTATTTCTACTTCCTGCCTTTGTTTTCCCGCCACTTTTTGGTTCGATCTGATTTGTTTCACCTGTCTCTGATTGCTGCGAGCGTCACCTGTGTGTGTGTGTCCTGGTTATTTAGTTTCCATGTTGCCGTCTTTTGTTTCCTCGTACTGAGTGTTCAGGTTGAATACTGAGAAAGAGGAAGGGAAGGGGAAGTGGTCACGACTCAGAGTTGCTGACTGGCGACTAAAAGTTAATTACACAATTCAAGGTTGAAAAGTTGAAACTCTTCTGGCATGAGCGACATCCTCTGCTCGGTCTTCACTAGTATTTAAGAAATAACTAATCACTTTAAATGTGTCTGATGATTCTCATGAAGGTGAAGTCATACTTTTTCAGAGGTCATTTTGTTTCCAGCGTGTCTTGATCACACATGATCAAGTCAGTGTGGCAGCAGGATTTAAACTCTGTGATACATGTTCAACATGTTCATCTATTGCATATGCGTCCACAAAGTTTTGGCCATGCAGTGTGTAAATTACATACATACAGTACATACACAGCTGCTGCAGTGACGAGGAATGCTGGGTAGCTCCAGGTTATCAGGGTCTGACGTGATGGTCTGTAACGCGGCATCTTTATGTGAAAACAGTGAATGTTCAGAGACTCACACGCAGATAACACAACAAACCACGCCTCCTGTAATCCTGTGTTAATGTTTGGTGGTTGGTTTTATTACAAGCAGCATTTTTTTTTCACTAAAATCACTTACTGAGTGTGCCTGGAAGCGCACACTATATGTTATCCACCACGCTTATTGAGTGTGCCTGAAAGCGCACACTATATGTTATCCATCACGCTTATTGAGTGTGCCCGAAAGCGCACACTATATGTTATCCACCACGCTTATTGAGTGTGCCCGAAAGCGCACACTATATGTTATCCACCACACTTATTGAGTGTGCCCGAAAGCGCACACTATATATTATCCACCGCGCTTATTGAGTGTGCCTGAAAGCGCACACTATATGTTATCCACCACGCTTATTGAGTGTGCCCGAAAGCGCACACTATATATTATCCACCACGCTTATTGAGTGTGCCCGAAAGCGCACACTATATGTTATCCACCACGCTTATTGAGTGTGCCCGAAAGCGCACACTATATGTTATCCACCGCGCTTATTGAGTGTGCCTGAAAGCGCACACTATATGTTATCCACCACGCTTATTGAGTGTGCCCGAAAGCGCACACTATATATTATCCACCGCGCTTATTGAGTGTGCCTGAAAGCGCACACTATATGTTATCCACCACGCTTATTGAGTGTGCCCGAAAGCGCACACTATATGTTATCCACCACGCTTATTGAGTGTGCCCGAAAGCGCACACTATATGTTATCCACCACGCTTATTCTTCTTCAACAACTTATTATTCTTACGCCCGTTTTTTGGTTCGCATCTCCTCCCAGAGTTTTTGTCGCACACACACACACATACACAAAACGGGTATCAAAACGTGCGGCTCGGCCGGGACATGTGTGCTGTGACTTTTCTAAGAGTTTCAGCAAGCGGTTTTGCCAAAAATCGCCAAAAACCACGGCAAAAAATGAATGGGTGTGTATTGCGAGAACTTTCCAGAGCTAGAGTGAGTGATGTCATCGCTAGAGTGGAGAGGGAGAGAAAAAGTTGTCGAAAAATAAATTTGTAAACTGCGACTGTGGCCGCAAATGCACAGCTACAGACATGATTATCCCCTCAAACGTAGGAAAATTGGAGGCGGTCGCAGTGATAACACTGTTGAAGCTGTCTCTGTTATAGTTTTGGATCGCTACGCGCTAATTGATCGGCTACCCCCTTCTTTTCTTAAGCTTTTGTGTCTATTTTCAAAATAAGAGTCAGAAGGCAGAAGCCCAGCGGCGGCCATTTTAGCAGTTACTGGCACTTAGTTTGAACTTGTCTGTCTAAAATGACAGTGTCGGTAATAATGTATGGGGGGGCGACGGGGCCAGAGTCACGCACACTCAAAATTTCTTTAGAACCAAACCGTCTTTCTCGCTTTGTCTTCCTTTTTCTCGTCTCCTTTTTTACACAGGAACCAGGGGCTCTGATCCAAGGCTGACGGTAAGTGACACACCCGTGAGCTGCTGGAGCTGTCGCAAGAAAGGGGAAGTTCATTAATTCATCAATATTGTGTCATCTGACACTTGACACAATGACTTAGTTTGACGGTGAGTCAGTGAGACACTTTTGACATGCCCTCACTGCCCATGTTGGGTTGTCTGACCTGAAGACACTGAGATGGAGGCTGTTATCTGGGAGGACTGACAAGGTCGTGGTGACTTTTCCACCTATGAATTCATAAATTATTTCCCTCAAAGTCTGCGAAGACAGCGCTGTGGTCTTGTATCTAAATCACATCATCATCGGTAAACAGACGGACCTACTCGGCTCTGCCAGAGAAGGAGGCTGTAGAATCCGTAGGGAGGTCTTAGCGGGTCACGGAGACTTTTAGCTTGAAATTCACAGATTATTTTTTCTCAAATGTTGCCAGAGTTGCGTCTACAGAGGCTACAGGAGTTTAGTTCATTCACTCTCTCTGTCTCTTCATCGTTCTTTTGCAGCCTCAGACTCAGAAGTAGAAGCAGACTCATGAAATAAACCATGTGAAGGTTCACAGTCTTTAATCTGCCAACCTGCATGAGCTTCAGTCTGCAGAGCGGGGATGGGAGGAGGTGACTCTCCAGTGTTTTTTGAATTTGGACTTTAAGTGAAGCCGTGAGGAAACCTGCTGCATGTGTCTGATTTCTTGATACTGCCATCATGTGGCAGAAAAGCGGAAGTACGACTAAAGATCACAGAAGTCACTGACACAGTAAACTTTATTTATAAATCAACTTTTCGAACATTTCATCACGACCAGCAGCCACTCGTCGTCCTCTTCTCTGAGAGAAGTCTGTTTCTGTCATTTAACAAAATGTCACACAAACATCACGACTGGATAAAGTTTTCAAATCTCTGTTCAAAAGCTTGACGCTGCCATTCAGGCGTCTGTGTCTTTCTTAACGTCTCGAATTGTTGACCTCCCTGACTCAGGATAGAAAAAACAAAGGTCTGACTAAAGGTGCAATATGTAAGAACTGGACACCTGTCAAACTCCAAACAAACAAACGGGGGCAGCGTTTCACCGGCCAACAAACCAACAAACCCGGTTTGACAACAAGGAATACAGTACCAAGGTAATCTACATTGATGAGGACTCTGGTGGGACATTGAAGACATGGCGGGTTCAGGCCTGAGTTGAGGTTATGGCAAGCAACTGACCTCAGTATTATTAGACTACAGTGATTCACTACGGCGTCTATTACAACAGTCTGTGTGTGTGTGTGTGTGTGTGTGTGTGTGTGTGTGTTTCAAACTAAATATTTTTACATATTGCACCTTTGACATCTTTAGAGACGTCCCATTATTACAAGTCGCTGCTATGAAAGAATCTGACGTGGTTTTATTGAACTCTCGATCGTCACCAGCATTTTGGATCGATGCCTTGGCTTCAGGTGGAGGCGGGGTCAGAGGTCAGGTGAGGGAGGGTTTGGGTTCGTATTTCACTCTGTTGAAGTCGTCGACCGTACTTTCTACCGGAGGCTTCTTCCAATATTTCTCCAGACCCAACGCCAGACACAGAGCAATGGCCGCCATCTGCCAACACAATTCAAGAAATGAGTGTGACGCCTTCAAATCTATATACTTATTATCTAATCTAAACATAACAACAAACTTTTGTAGCATCTTACATCAACTCAAAGACTTTTAGAAAGTTTGAATGTCCTCTTAAAACATTTCTATAAACTCTTCTCTACAAACTTGGACTTCCATAAATAAATGTATGAAATATTTAGAAACTACTCTGCTCCCTCGATCAGCACTTCAAACTCATCACACATCCAGAAAACAAACTGTCCATGTGTCCTGTGAACATCGTTCTAGAAACTGATCGAAATAAAAAACTTTACTTAGATTCCAAGATTCTGCAAACCTTCATGAACTATTCACAAAACTGTTAAAGGTTCCACAAACACAAACTTATCTAGAGGCTTGTAAACTTTTCCAAGAACATCAAACTCTTCAAGCAAACCCAGTTTTCATCCGTATACATGTACTGCGTGTTAAAAGAAACAAAATATTTGCAATTTCCATATCGAATTCTTCTTGATCTCTGTTCTTCTTTTGGTCATCAGACCAAAAACTCTGCAGCTCAATTATGAGAATCTGTTGCTCCGTCCATGAGTCATTTTCATTTTTTCCACCATCAGTTTGATATTTTAAATCTGCAGTGAAGATACAAACTCGCCTCGTTTTAACGTAATAAAGAGAGAAAGTTTAAACACAGAACAGAAAAATGGAAACGATGGGAAAGTTTTACCGCGATGGTGGCGAAGGCTGAAATGATTCCTATCCTCAGTTTGATGGGGAAGCTCAGGTAGCTCTTCAGGATGGGACCACAGGGCTGCTCACACACAGAGGTCAAAGGTCAGCATGGACTAAAACATGTAGGGTCAAAGGTCAGTGTGTCTGCACATGCAGGCATCATGTTTTGGATTTGCTGCACGTTCGCTCTTCATGACTTGGAAATAAAGAATCTTTTGTGCCATCTAGTGGTAACAAAAGCACAATGCATGTAAAGACCTGCATGAGTCTCCACAGAATATTCCTAGTTTGAGTATGAAGCAGATCTCAGGGCTTAAGATGAGCTGCGGTTTGACGTCACGTCGTTACCTTGGAGTGAACCCATGTTTTATCCGTGACCTGCGGGGTCGGAGGGTGTTGATCACTGCCCACCATCACACAGTCGCCCCCTGAGCTCGAGTTACCAGGCCGAGAGCTGCGAGACAAAGACGGGAAAAAGAACAAAACTGAAGCAGCGATTCTGGAACGCAACCAAGACCAGACCCACAGGAACAAAAATACTCTCTTAAGGGGATTTTACTATTTTTGTCCTTCCAGCTGCAGGAGCCTAAAAATGTCAGAGTGTGTCCGTCTGTTCAACAGAACCAAACGCAAACCAAACCAAAGAGAAATTTAAAAATCCAACTTATCACGTCTTTGAAAAACTAATAAATCAAATCAAATCATCCAGATCTAGAAACTCGTCAGCCTAAGTCTTTAGTCTTAAATCTGTTTTGCTTTCTTACCTCGGGTCGGAGGCGGGCGGGGAGGTCGGAGGCGTGCACAAACAAGAGGCAGGAAGCTGATTCTCCCAATCCTCGAACTTCCTCAAACCACAACAAGAGTCCTGAGAACCAGACAGACGAGATGAGTTATCTTCGGTCTAATTCAAACACACACACACACACACACACACACACAGACACTGCGATATTTGTTGTGATTCCTTCTGGATTTAATCAGATTTATTGTATCGCTTCATTTCTCCGTCTCGTACCGAGTTCTGGAGTTTGTTCAGTTCAGTCTGGATGTATCGCTCCGCCCTGTGGAGAGGAGTTACGTTCAGAAACACCTCGTCCACCTCGCTGTCCATCTGTAGACCAGAACACAACAGAGCGGCAAAGATACAGAGTGAACGAGTGGATCCATACAGATTATAGATAATATAGAAATCCTTGACATTTAAATCTTTGAAGAGTTACCTGAGCTTGAACCTGAACCAGCGGCGAGGCCACGACCATCACGGCCACAAACTCCACGAATATCAGAGCAGAAAACTGAAGGAAATGACCACAGGTTAGTGTGTGTGTGTGTGTGTGTGTGTGTGTGTGTGTGTGTGTGTGTGTGTCTCTCACCACCAGCAGCAGACGCTTGGCGTCCAACGTCGCAGCACAAATCCCCAGAATGGACAAAATCACCGTGACTGGACCGAACACCTGCAGGACGAGTAACCCATCGCTGCTGGACAGCTGGTCGAACAGCTGAGAGGGAGAGAGAGAGTAATCCCACCTGTGGTAACTATGTTCAGCTGTACTCGAGTACTTGTTCTGATTACGTTACTTATGAGCAAAAACAAGCGTCTGTCTTTCAGCCTTTTATTTCACCAACCACTAAAAGTCAGTCCCACATTTACTCTTGTCCAGCCCAGCTCCTGTTCTGGCATGACACCAGCTCAATTCCCCAGCGCCAGCGTCCCGGGCCTAAAATCTTTCTATGGTCCAAACCTCCTGTGGTACAAACACCAACACTCCTCCGGTGCTCTGAGCTCACAGTCCAGCATCAGAGGAAACTCACGACCTGCAAACACACGCTGATGTGTGAAGCTCTC
>JAFMOB010000049.1:7973415-8080915 GCA_018985215.1 Larimichthys polyactis | reverse complement strand
AAAACACTGTTATATATATGACACTCGATGTCCCAAGCTAAACTCAACGAGGTGACAAAAATACACAATAAAAACATTCTTCCAGTTTTCAACCTGCGCCAGTGCAAAAACAAAAACAAAGGAATAAACTTATAAATGCAACAAGATTCAAAGAGTGAACCGCCTTCACACTTTACAAATGAAGCGTTAATGAGTGACAACATGGTCGAATGTATTCAGGCTTATTTTTAAAAAGCAAATATTGTTGGGTCTCTGTAGAGTCTTAATATATAAAGTGTTGACATTTGGCGTGATATATATTTATATATATAAAACAAAGCTTTACGGAGGCATGTTAGAACAACACAAGCACACGCCACAACTTGAACTTCCTGAGGATTATTCGGTAATATTCTCCAAAATAAAAGCAGCAGACACGACAGACAGTTACAGCAGTAAATATTTAGACATAAACTATGGAAGCCCATTCCTGCCAAAAACTATTCAAACAAAAGTTGAGTTGTGTTTCTGGCATTGCAGAGACACAACTCATGAATTTGTAAAACCTATGACACAGTATTTCATTGTAACAATAATAGAGTTGGTGTTTTTCATTTTTCACGGAAAGTTTATAAACAAAAAAGGCAAAAAAATTAACAATTAAATTTGGCTCCCCCCCAAAAAAAAGACTCCACATTTGAGCACATTTAACATTTTTTTAAAATAAAGTAATATTGAGTTATGTACGACGGAGTATTAGGGCCACATTTAAATAAAAAAAAATAAAAAATTTGGAATTAATTACGAGATTAAAGTCGTTATTAAATATGGCTGAGTAATTAATTCTCGCCATATTTAATAACGACTTTAATCTCGTAATTAATTCCAAATTTTTTTATTTTTTTTATTTAAATGTGGCCCTAATACTCCGTCGTAGTTATGCATGTGAAAATTTTATTTTTAAAATCGTACTTAACTTTTTCGGCAGTAATAAGCTTCCATACTCCATAAGCCCCACACTGCCACCAAAGTGTTTTTAAGACAATCATTTCTCTTTAAATGTTCTTTAGGCCAAAATATGAACAGAAAGGTTATTGACGACTGTTATTGTTTTACAGGTTAATTTTGATACGACTGTTAATGGTCCATAAATCACGTTTTCTTTAACGTTAAAGGAACGCTCTGATTTGATATATAATGACAGAACTAACTGTTTTATTTGTGTTCTTTTAAGACACAAATTCAAACATCAGCGTATTCCTTCACAGTAAAAGCACAGGTTAAGTTACAGAAGCACTGAGGATACATGTTACATGTTACATGGGTTCATTTAGGCACACGCTGCTGATCGGCAGCGTCGGTGTTCAGGCGTTGGTTGACACGGAGTCCTTCCTGCCGATCTGACAGTAGAGGATCATGGCGAAGACCATGCCGAAGATCTGCAGAGAGAGAAGACGCACATCAGATCAGCGAAGACAAGTTTAATGATTGTTAACATGACACGTGTGTGTGTGTGTGTGTGTGCTGACCAGCAGGATGGCGATGGCGAAGGCGATTCCGATCACCACCTCCATGTTTTTCTCCATCCAGGTGATGATCCTGGCGGAGCAGGTCTGCAGGACGAGACCAGGACATCGTTATACTGAGCATCACGTGGTTTTATATTTTAATATATTAAAACTTTAATTATAGAAACATTTCTGTGTTTCTTCATGAGCACGACTTGAAGCATCAGTCGTCCTCAGCGGTGTGTGTGTGTGTGTGTGCTCTCACCGTGGAGTAAACTTTGCTGTTGTTGCAGTCGGTGTCGGTGGCGTTACAGCGGCACGAATCGGGAATCTTCTCCCAGTCTCCGGGTCCGTTGATGAGACCGCAACACTTCAGCTGGAAGGAAAACACGCACATGGTCACTAATCACTGCAGCGATTAGTTTGTCCAGAGCTGGCTCAACACAAACTACTGCCACTCTGAAGCAGTGAAACAATTAACGATTGATTAACTTTTAACATTTAAAGAAGTTTGTCTGTGAGAGAAACTCGATGGCAGTTTGATGCATGTGTGCCCTCTAGTGCTTCACCATGGTAACTGCAGTATATCAATATATTTAGATACTAAGTACAGTGTTCATGTTTCATAGACTCACTGTCTGAGGATGCTGATTTATATTTGTCAGTAAACTGACATTTTCTGCACGTTTCAGATTATTTTACAACAGTGAACCACAAAACAACTGCAGGAAGTTTGAAGTTCTCACTTCTCCATCTGTATTATGTATTTCATAAACAATCACACGAGTTCTTTGGTTGTTTTTAAACTGCCGTGTGCTCAGAGCGACGTGTCAGAGAAAAAACGCAGAGCTGGATGTTTATACACGTTTTTATTTTTGTGGTTATGTTGCCATGTTTAACGCGAGGCTCAGAAAGGAGAATGAAGTCTATTTTCTAATGCAGGATGAGGCCGGTTAGCAGAGAGTGACTGTTACTCATGTTTATTATATTTAACTGTATATATTTTAGATTTAAAATCAAGGAAACCTTGCGTCCCTCTGTGAAGCTTTGGCGACCCTCGTGGGGGCCAGGACGCACAGGTTGGGCACCAGTTATGGGCACCTTTTATTTATGAAATGACACCAGCTGTGTTTGTGTGCAAGTGTTCTTGTACTTCTATCTTTTTGGGGACTATAACATGTTACGTCAGGTCCTCACTTTTCCATGGACAGACGTGTGTGTTTCTTACCTCCCGCTGCAGCTTCTCCAGGTCGTCTTTCACGCTTTGTGGTTGCTTTGACAGCGGGGTGAACTTTTCCAGACGTTCCTTCACCCAGTCCTTCACCTGCACAGACACAAACAGAATGAACCTCCCAACAAAAACTAGTGACACGGAAAGTTGACGTGAGGACGTCTTCCTGTTTTACCTTCTTCTCACCCACGGCTCCCAAGATGCCTGCCGCCAGCAGGAGGATGAAGATGATGAGGAGGCTGACGAAGAACTGAGGGGACAGAGACAATGATCTTCAACAAACTCTTTTCTAGAAGCTCAGTTCATCTCCAAACATCATCTCAGGCGTCATTAGATAAAAGGCTGAACTCAGGGAGCAAGATTGATTTTGGTACTTTTGTTTTAAAGTTTATAATTCCAGTCAGAAAAACTCAGTGTAATAACGTGAAGAGTGACGTGATGATTCCCACCATCAGCAGCATGCAGCGGTTCTCTTTGATGGCTCCACAGCAGCCCAGAAAGCCGAGCACCATGATGATCACGCCGATGGCGATCATCAGGTCGATGCCAGGAAGAGATTCGTTCGTGATCTGAAGACCGGAGGAGGTGAAAGACAGTGAGTTAATATTTCTACAGGATCCCTGTTCGACTGACAGTCACTGGTTTGAGGTTGTTCAAGTCCAACAATCGTGACAATCGTACAACAGGTTTCTGAATTTGGTTTATTTTCCTGCATTACTGAGGATTTGGTGTCGGCCCTGTTGAAATGAAACTTGGAGTCTCACCTGGTTTCCATCCTTGCTGACTTTCAAGTAGATGGAGACGCCCAGGATGATGCAACCACTAATCTGTAGAGAGAGATTCAATTTAATTAGAATACATGCAACGAGCATCCTGTCCGTGCTGGTGATGCGTCTGGTGGATAAAACCTGGCCCACACATCCCGCAACACAACAAACGTCAGCCTGTAACCACACGTCAACAAACAGCTGTGTTTCTGTGCAACAACAAGTCTTCCACAGGCTTTTCTTGTCATGAAATATTATTTAACAGATGGAGACGATTCCCTTTATCTGTTAACGTCTTCAGGCTGAATGATGAATCAAACTGGACAGGACAGACCGAGCAGCTGATCCTCTGGATCGGGACTCTCTGGCTCCTTTCGCGAGGCGTGGCTCGGTTCACGATTGATGAGTGACATGCATTATTCAGCGCTCATACAATTAGCCGACACGAGCGGTTGCTGTGAGCAATTATCATCAATATTTCATCCTCGGAGCAGACGGCAGAGAGAAGCCAGAGCCGGACACGGAGGCGTTTCCATGGAGACAAATGACAAGAAGTTGATTATGTGTAGAAACATAAGGACGCTGCTGCAGCCTGAGCTCGGTTTGTTTGTAGATATTCATGCGTGTGCACCAATCTATTTATTTTATGTTTATCTATGTTATTATTATAAAGTGTCATTTAGTTCTCTTCATGTAAAGTGTCTTTAAGTTACACTTCAAGTCTTTTATCATTAACTTAACTTTTATCTCATTAAATTTGTTATTTTAATGTATTAATTTGCTTGATTTGATCAAATTTAACAGTGACTTATTTATATATTTTCACGATTAAAACATGTCAGAGGTGCCACTCGATGGGGTGATACTCGTTAACCACTCCGTGTTGGTGAATATTTTTAGGCCATAAATAAACACTGCAAGCTACAGATAAAATAAATCACGGATCAGTAACTTCAGATCTGAATGAACGGAAACAGACATGACAAACAACAAAAAAGGACGTGACCTCTGTGGGCACCACACCCTCAAACTATTTATACTGCACTTTTTTTCAGGAAGGCTGAATAAATAAGAGCATGTCACTGCGCACACACACCTGACCAGTGAAACCAGTGTCACCACAGTCTGAAGCCAAAGCTTAACGCGGTTAAGACTCAATCTCAGTCCTCAAACATGGTGACTTGTCCAATCCAACCTGCAGGGAATCATTCAATTAATCTGTAACTCCTGTTGGCTTCTGTGGAGCCACGACTTTACGGTCCTGATTCACTGAGCTCTCAGCTGGAGACCAGATGCCTGAGGTCACTAAACCATTAAATGTCTGTACCTACATTTGGCCATGAATTCACAAAGCTATGGATGGATGGATTGACATCCATGTTTCCTGAAGAATTTAGTGCAATCCAATGGTGTAGTTGCTTATTGCGACCCGCTCCACTCCCATTCCCAGCGTGAAGGAGAACTCCCATTTATCACCATTACACCCAATTTATTATCGGAGCTTTCAGTCAACAAAATCCAGCCCTAACTTTTAAAATCAGCTGTTTGTTTGTTAGACAGTTCAGATAGTTTGAACAGCAAACAAAGGCAGCAGTCTGCTGGTGATAACACCACCTGAGGACAAGACCTCCAGCAGTTCTCTCACTGGGTTTGTTGTGGAGACAATACAGCACAACTTACATTTCCTGTCTGTTTCTAACTCTCTTTTCCTTCTTCATGATATCTTTAGCCACTCATTTATCAGCATGCGTCATCATGTTACAAAGATGGGAACAAACTGGAATGTGGTTTGCAAAGTGGAGGAGAGACTACGTGCTCCATCACTGGAAAACTAAGAAAGAAAAAACAGCATTGCAAAGCTGTTTTCCTTAAGAGTTGGTTTCCAATGACAACAAACTGTCAAGCTGGAGCAACAGACGCCTCCGTGAAGAGGTGTGGATCTTTGTTATCACCTCAACATCTGACGGGAACTATAAATGTGGGGCCTCCTGTGCAGGCAACAACAAAACCAGACCGGGTTCAGGCAAGAACGTAGAAGTGAAAGAGATCAGTGTCATTCACGTGAAAACATCGAGAGATATGAATCAGCCAGTCTCTGCACTGAAATATAAGAAGTGAGAGACTTTATTCTCCATTGACAGGATTTCTTCGAGAACAGTTGTAGATCTCGGATAGATGTTCAAAGGGGTCGTTTTAAATAAAGGGCACCGATTCACGTCGCCATCACCGACAACCAGCATCGAAACTAAGAAACTAAATGTAGAATATTTTAACCACTTTACGTTGCCCTCAGACGGCCCTTCCTCTTTAAAGCCACCAGACTTCGACAAAAACTGTAATTTTACCTTGCAGAACACGGGAGTTGCTGGTCAATAGCTGCATCAATCCACAGCAACTAATGTTAGTAGTTTGGATCTGAAAGTTACACTCCGATCAGGAGGGCAGAAACTCACCTGTTCTGGGGGGTAAAATTGTTTTGGTCGATGAAATCAGAGACTCATTAAAGAGGCAAAAGTGTTTGTTAGAGAATAAAGTGAAATGTTGGTTGTCATTTAGTACAGAGTTAATATTTTTGAAGTGTTTCTGCAGTAATTAGAACAGACAAACCAAACATTGGCTCTAGAAAGGGGTGAGGGGAGGAGTATTCAGTTGCGATCCACACAATGCTAGACTTTCAAAGCCGAGATTCAAACCTGCGTCACTGTATCAACTCCAACGCAGACAAACCTGCAGAGCAACATAGTGATCTCAGCCCGGAACAAACACGCCCTCGATGCCTGCAGCGGCACGTCGGCCCATGAAAGGTTTTAAAATTACAGTTTATCAAGATTACATCGTAACGCACCACCAACTATTTCAGTGATTCTGGTGAAACTGGATCATATTTTATGGAGGAAATGTTTTCTGGTTTTCCCTCTGATGTCCTCCGGCTGCTCCGCCTCAACTCTGTGATTTACAGAGTTTATGATGGACAGTGAAGTAAACTGCTGACAGCTGTAGCTGCTGTTAGCTCAGAGGACCAGGGGAGTGTTAATGTTTGCACCACCTGGAAAAGGTTTTCAGGTTGCTGTTGGACTCATCGGTATATTAGCTGGCTGCTGTGTCTTGTGTTGTTAACTGCAATCCAAGTACTTCCCCTTCTTGGCTAACAGATAATAGGGTGTGATGATGAAGATAATAATAATTATGAGGTCAATAAACTGAAGTGTTGCTCATTCTTTAACCCAGAGGTGGGCGTTTCATTCCTCAGCTGTGACTCACAGGCAGCGAGTAACAAAGTAGTAATGAGTCATGGAGATGTAAACTGATCTGCAGGATTCATTGTAAATCCTTCAGGCCGGTGAGCAGACGAGACGCCTGTGTTACACAATAACCACACGCACACACAGACAATTACAGCAGTCAGGCCACTAATAACAGGCAGGTGTGTACAGTCACGAGCCCACCGAGTCTGTCTAAGACGTCCCAAAGGGTCTGTGGTCTACGCTGAGGTCTATCTGGATTCTGGTTCAGTCGGACACCGTTTCAGCCTGAACACAACACACGATGTTCAAGTAGAGTTAAGCTTGGTTTTTAATTTAAAACTGTTTAAAAAGCCGTGGTCCCAAAGTCAAGACAAAGTATCCCAGAATGAATGAACTAAACGCGAACGCTGGATTCAGACTTTAGACTTTTTCCAGGAGTTTTGCAGCCAGCGTAGTTTTCCTTCATGCTAGATTCTGTTGGCTAGATGCCACTACATCTTAGACACCGGTTCTTTGAAAAAAGAAAAGCAAATTTAATGGAACTTGTTCATTTTAACTGTGCAGGACATTTTAGAGTTGAAAAATAAACTGCACTTTAACTTTGTATTACTTTTTGACTGACAAACAGTACAGCTATATTCGCAATATCGGGATTGTAAACTAAACATTAAACATACAAACTCTCTTGGTCCTGTTAAAGGGTGTTTTGTGTGTAAAGTGTAGCATAAAATGGAAAAAGTCAAGTACATTAAGTAGACAGTGTTTCATCTGACGTCGTCTTGTCTGAAACTGAAACTTCCTGCTCACATATTTTTACTTTTCCATTGTTTGATACTTCAAAGTAGTTACACTGATTCCAGGATGTAAAGTCCAACAATCATAGTTATTTAGTTGTGTGTCCGTGTGGTTTTCGTCAGTGCTGAAGTGTGTTTGCTATCGTGTGAATCACCTTTTTCCCGCTACAGGAATGGTCCCTGAACGCAGCATGTATTATTCATCTCTGCACTCTGCTAAAAGGCGTTAATGTACAGAGACAGAGCTGCACGTAACTGATTATTTCTCATCCATCACAGGCCGTTAAGTGTTCAGCCACAGGAACCAAGACTCGTGTTCTCACCCCGGATGTGGGACCGCGTCGACACCCCGACAGCTCACAATGATGACGCGAATAAAGAGACAGATTTGAAATCGATAAAATGTATATGAAGTCTTCCTACAGAGTTATGGTCCGCGATGTTCAGCATCACTTAGCGACCGAGAGCTGTAGCACAGCCACAAGTGGAGAGACGACAGAAAACAGGCTTTACAGTAAATAAGAAGCCAACCCCACCCTCACCATCACCACCATCATCATCATTAGTAAACACATGATGTCCAGTGAGTGGTTCGAATCAAGTTAACATCGATTTAACATCATTTCTGGGAACCTGAGAGGGCGACGGAAATAACCACAGCAGGACTGACGTCCAAACAGCAGCAGCAGGTTTATTTTAAACTTTTAGACTTTTGATTCGTTCACGTTATTTTTGGGACGTTTGCACTTGAAGAGGTCGAACGTGGAGAACGTGTTGAAGCCTCGAAGTCGCAGTACATTTACTTAAGTGCTGCAGTACTGAAGAACAAATTTAAGGTACTTAAAGTCTACTACACTACATCTCGGAGGGAAATATTGTTCATTTTACTTCACTACATTTATCTGACATGCTTAGTTACTAGAGATGAGTAAGTACACCTGTGCCAAAAGAGGGCGGGGCTAGCTTTTTTTTTTTTAAGTCCCCTTGAAGTAAAAACAAATGAACATAGTTTTCCGTACTTTCAGGTATTCATGGTATTTGATGACGTCATCCTGCACTCTGGTGCATGTAGTAATCATTAGTCATGTGTCACCTCTTAATCTCCCCTTGTCCTATTAGCAATTGAGCTAAGATAATAAACCAGTCAGCTTATTAACTTTTAATTGAAACCACACACACACTAAAGAGAAAATGAAGGTTGCTGGAGTAGCTGGCTGACACTAGACTAGTTTGAACTATTAGCTCATGCTAGCCAGGTGAGTATTCACTTTGTCACTAAGCTTCTAGAACCAATTATCCATTGATTCCTGTTGTTACCACGCCTTTAGATGATATTAGGTATTCACATAGGGAGGTCATTACCATCAATCAATCTAGCCTATAACCACAAGAACTGAAAAAAACTACTCCCTCAAACAACTGCAAAGTTGTTTGACTGATAAAGTTTTAAGTGATTGTTGATCAAGAAACAGCTCCAGCGTTAATGGCTGATAAAACTTTGATAAACTGCCACCACCTCCATTTCACAATCCCAACAATGATAAGGATTTCTATTCGTCTCTTCTACAACAAGCCTTCAGCAACAAGTACCATCAGGTTTGTGTTGAGCAAGAACTTCAACGACTAGATTAACGACATGGGCTGTTTGGTTTTAATGGAAAACTCCCAGCAGAAGATATGAAGACATAATAATATGAAGGTGAATGGCTCAAAACAGCAAACAATGACAGACTCTACACGTTCTGGCGGAGCAATCTGCTGTCCATTGTGTTTCCATGCAACATTAATTTATTCATTCAAATTCAAAAACTACGGAGGCTGCAGATGTCGGACGCCACGCCCTGAAACTGAGAAAATGTTTGCTTGTGGAGGGAGAGGCCGGAGATTAAGAGCCAACAGAACCTGTTTGACTCACTGGTTGACTGAAAAAACAAGAAGAACTGAGCAACAACTGAACAATACAATTCACTTGAAAGCAGGTCGAAGAAACACCATTTTTCAACAAGATAGAAGTTCACATATAGAAAAAAGGAACTAAATACACCTGTTCTCAACAGGTTGAACTTCTGTGGAAAAAGGAACTAAAATAGAGTAAACATTAAGAATAATCTGATTTAAACAGAAGGGATGAAGGGAAACATTTCTTAATTCTTACCCATATGTCACCTGTGAAGACTTACCCAGAAAAGAAGGTTGAAGAAGAAGAGAAGGTATTTGATGCATTTATTCACAGCCATGGCTTTTAGTTTTTCTGTCTTTGTTCCTCCTCGGCGGCTTCTTGCTCACGACTCGCTTGCCTTTGACAGACTCGAGTTTCCTACAGCAGAAAGCAGAGAGACTCCCTCAGGCTAGTAAACAGACCAGCCTGCTCGACCTGTTTCCTCTCAATGAGGGCGCATCCCATTTTTTTTGGTACCTCCTCCCATGCAGCCTTATTTTCCTAACCTACACCTGTTCCTTTGTTTCGTTCCCCATCTCCTTATTTCGTCTGAAACACATTCATGAAGATAACTAAGAGGCTGTTTTCTCATCTGTATACTCAGAACTTGGACAGATCTTACAAGTTCACAGACTAAAAAGTTAGATCCTTTTTTTATTTGCTTAGCCAATGTTAACATAAAAGAAACATGCAAAGACATTTGTAATCCTAGACCGGTTCAGACTCTTGACCCCCTTTAGGTCCCAACTCCCAGGTTGGGAACCACTGTCTCAATGAATGCCAAGTCCACGCACAATTAAATATTCTTTAGGATTCACATTACTTCAAAGACATATTTTGTATTTAACTTTTTCTATTCAACTTCATTGACTCTTGATATACAAATATTTAAGTTTCAGTTACTCATCTCTGTATCAGTTCTTGTACTACACAACCACTTTCACTTTACTACTAGACTGTCACTGTAAAGTAATGACCTCATATCTGAAAACTGAAAGATGATCACAGAATGACAGGTTGGTGTTTTCCTAGTATCAGTTTATCAAATTTTCTTTTAAATGCGTTAGTGGAGAGAAAAGCAATCTCAGGCTAGAAGATCTTAAGACCCGTTTATCATCAAACACGAGACTAGAAATTTACTCTTGTCCCAAAATGAGAAGATTCTTCAAATTTGTGATATAAATACATGAAGTAAAGCCCAAGCAGTGAAACAACAGCAGAAACATGGGCATTAAAAAGGTATCGGTGAACTATGACTTTTTAACGCCATCTATTGGCAGTTGGACAAAACTACAAAACATTTCCAACATTTTTTTTCTTTTTAAATGTGTTAAAACTTTTGGTGCATTAGTAATCTCCAGACTTTTTGGTATGTGCACAGAATTAAATAGTTAAAAATAGGGTTTGTCTGACAATAAAATAACTTTAAACCAGCTTCAACTATGTTTAATGGCAGATGTTTGCACTTTATTTGTGGTTTGGCAAGGCATGAGATTATCAATGATTAAGCAGCTAACTGAAAGTTAAGGCACAACTAAGTTTGGATTTAAAGGCCAAACATCTGCAGGGAAGTCAAGGTCATTTAAAAATTAGGATTTTTTAACTCCGGAGACAGATAACTGTCCTGTATTCATGATACTGTACAGCACAGGGAGGGATATAAGGTTAAACAAGATCAAGGCCTTTGCAGAATCGGCCACCATCCATCGCTGCACAACGGCAGTTTGATTTGGCTGAGTTGCTTCTGATGTCAGTTATTTTTTTACACTACTCATTTCCTGTATAATCTTGCAAGAATATGTAGCTGCAGCTTTTTGTTATTTCCTGATGCCGCCTGTTCTTGTCTACTTTCGAGGTCAGACTCAGTTCATCTCAAATGAGCTTACTGCAGTTTGCTAAAATTGGTGTGGTCTGTAGTCAGGGGTTTTGTAAAGCCCCTTGATGGGGCTGTATAATAAAAATAGACTGGAGCACAGAAATACACAAAAAAAGAACAAAATGCAGAAAGAGGATGATGATCTTTAAGAGGTAATCTGATACATCCGTGTGGCTGAGAGGGGGAAGCCAGGGATACAAGAGTTGTGTGCACGTGGCCAACAGGGCGGGGAAAAGGGTTGATTTTGTGTCGTTGCAGCTGAACAGAAAAGAGAGAATAGCCCAGAGGTACAACTACAGATCTATGAACAATCTTCCCCGTCGTTCATTTATCAGCTGTTGTTGGATTGATAATAGTTTTGTGTCTTTGTAGGATTTCTGGTCTTTTAAAATGTTCTTCCTGTTGTTGAAATAGTTTGGTTTTTCAAATTTCGCAATAATCAGACGAGGAGGATGTGCTGTTAATCGTAAGTCCAGAGCAGTCTCTGTTTATGGCTTTGTGTTTGGTATCCGGCGTCCCTGAGTCTTTTGGGATTTGATGTTGGCTTTTCCTTTACTTAGAATCACTCGTTTATGTGTTGAAAGTCTGGTTTTTGAAAGGGAGGAAAGAAAGATCTAAGACGCTATAAGAGTGAAACGACACTTTAAAGTTGTGGCCGGACAGATAAACAATGATCTGAAACTCATAAAACTCTGAAGTCGAGTGAAGTTGCAGCTGAGAATTCCTTATAGGTTCATCACCATCAGTGATTATAAAGAAGTTATCTCATGACACTCCACCTTCGAGCAGAACCCGGGTTATGGTAACATGTATGCACAGGCCACTCAGTGTACTAACCTCTTCCTGTTAATGACTCTGTTCTGTAAACGTCTAGCCAAGCGTCAAGCAGCTGGTCACCTGCTTCCTACCTCCACCGTTTTGGATTTGCATGTTTGGGCTGTTATCAAGTCGCCAAACGGGAATCTCGTTTTGACGAGTCGCTGTGCCTTCACCTGCGTCCTCTACCCTGGACCAGAACCGTCAGAATTTAAGGTAAAATCATTACCTGCTCATTTAATCACCTGTTGGCTTTACACCAAATATTTACATCCATGCTGTATTCATACTATAATTTATCCATTTATCAGAGATGCTTTTAACCTACAAGTCCTCTAGAACCCTCAGGTCTTTTGGTCGTGGTCTTTTAATTATACCGCCAATGAGGTGAGGCGTACTTTTATTATGATGGCCCACATCTGTGACCTGAAAATCTCAAAACTTAGTCTCGCTTTTACCTGAACTATATTTATCTTTGTCTCTACAGTTTATGAAAGGAGGCATTGGGATGGGCTGGGTATTGTTTTATTGTGTCAAGCACTTTGTGTTTCATTTTGTATGAATGAAAAGTGCTCTACATACAACGTCTGATTGATTGATTGACCGATGTACAATCTTATCTTTTTTTTTTGGCAGGAGGGTTTGACTTTGTCATATTAACGGCTCGGAAGCAGAAAACTTGGGTGTCCTCGTCTGCAGAAGTTTAACAGGTAGGACTACTTTTAGGACACGTCTGATTAATAAACTGGTGCATGTCATAATTCATTATACTTAAGCAATACAAAAATTTACTCATACAGTAACAGCTAGTTAGAACTGCAGCCCCCAGCCTGTCAGACCAGCAGGCCAGACTTGCTGTAGCTGTTTTATCTTCTCATTTCGACATTTTCGTGGGTGAAATTCAACATGTCAGAACTGGCCTCCTCTTAATGCTGTCAGAGCAGAGAGATTTATTTTCCCACTTTGGTTTGGGTACAAAACCACATGAACACGGTTGATTTTAAAGCAACTACCACAGTATTTTGCTGTTTAACAACAGTAAGTTAATCTTGTGTAGTGTCATAAACTTCATCCATAATCATTATCTAATCCAATGATGGGTTTATGATACAACATACGGTCATTTAAAGCCACAGAGTTGAAGTATTCAGCCAGTGATCATAACTAAACACGAATGTAACGAACATCGGATATACAAGTGACAAATTATAGGAAGAAACTGAATAAATAAGTGGAGAAATTTGGGGTTACTTGTGTCACAGTAGTTCAAGCAGGGGAACAGCCAGAGCTGACATATGCAGGCACAGGTCCAAACCAGGCGAGACAGTCCAAACAAGCAAACAGAGCCAACGTGCAACAGGAAGAAGATCCAAAGTCCATAAGGCCGGCAAACAAACCGGCAGTAAGAACATACAGACTAAATACACCGGTGAGGGGAGACAGCATAACGAGACACAGGTGAGACTAATCAGGTGAACACAGGTGACACGGAAAACAGGAAGTTAAGTCAACCAAAACACATTAGGAAGAATTAGAAAATAACTTAACTACAACTGAGAACTATGAAAAGTTCAGCTTGAATTCAAACCATCAAAATATACTGAAATAATGAAAATATCAAAAAACTTGTGTGGTCTGTTTATCGAGTATACTGATGTGTATTTTACAACAGTACAAGCAGCAATAGAGGAGATAAATTTAAGGTTAAGAAGGGAAGTACATTCATATTTGATAGTTGTAAGTCTCAGAAGTTACTATTTAGATTTGAGTTAACTTTCTTAAAATGCATTTACAATGGTTACACTATATACATATTTATGTTACATTTATTATTTACATGTTTAAATATATACAGCTGCATTTTTAAGACAGTTAGGATATTCTGTTGAATCTGTCTCTGATTCCCTCAGTCTAAGTCCTATATTCTGATTGGTTAGTTCAGTCACGTGAGAAGTCCAAACAAGGAAGTGAAGTTGTTATGAAGTGTGGACTTCATAACCCAACCACCACACATCCAACCCTCGCATAAACAAATCATCATGTTCCTCTGATGAAAATGTCTCTTATCTTTTAGCAGGGGGCCATAATGGTGAATCTTAAAGAGGAGCTCTGGAAAACTCTGCAAGATTTAGAAGGAGACGACTTTAAGCGTTTCAAGTGGTTCCTGAAGCAGGATGACATCCTTGAAGGCTTTTCAGGCATCCCAGCGGCTCGGCTGGAGAAGGCAGACAGGCAGGACACAGTGGATCTGATGGTACAACAGTATCAGGAGCATGGAGCGCTGAAAGTAACCTTGAAGGTTTTAGAAAAGATCAGCAAGAATGATCTGGTGCAGAGTTTGCAAAACTCCAGCTCAAGACTAAAAGGTAAGTTGGTGAAAGAAAAAACTCAACTCAACAAAAAAAATACCTGAAACAGGTTTTGCATGCATCTCAAATAGAAATATTCATTACGGATTCTGTATAGTATTAAAACAATAATAGTTTTAATTAAAATTAGAGTTATCTTTAATCCTAAGGGTCAGCATTTTTAATAGATCAGTCCATCCATCATTTGTTTTTCTGCTTTGTTTTAGACCTCAAGAACCACGACTCTGTTCCTCTCAAAAGTGATTATGAAAGAAAACAGTTTGAGACTAAAATTAAGCTGATGATCGAGGAGAGACAGATGAAGATCAAGGAAATCAGACACTCAGCAGAGCTCAGCAGAAGATCTGCTGACATACATATTGCAGACAGTGAGCGGTTCTTTACTGCTTTGCTGCAGTCTGTCAAGAGAATTCTGGATAATGTCATCGAAGAAATCAACGACAAGCAGAAATCAACACAGAAAGAGGCAGACGAATTCATCCAAAAGCTGGAGCAGGAAATCTCAGAGCTGTCAAAGAGAAACAATGAAATGGAGCAGCTCTTACGCACTGAAGACCACCTCGACTTCTTTAAAGGTTTCTCGTCCCTGAGTGCTAATACCAAGAACTGGACAGAAGTTACCATCCCTCCTCCGTCTTATGGGACAAGTGTGGGGATGGCTTTGAATCAGCTGCAGGAAAAACTTAGCACAGATAAGGAGAAGTTCATTGGAAAAGCCAAGCTGCACAGGGTCCAGCAATTTTCAAAAGATATAACTCTAGATCCAGATACTGCAAATCCCTACCTTATTTTGTCTGATGATGGGAAACAAGTGCACTGTGGTGACGTAAAACAAAATCACACAGACAACCCAGAAAGATTTAATACTGCTGTCAATGTCTTGGGAAAGCATGGTTTCTCTTCAGGAAGATTTTACTATGAGGTTCAGGTTATGGGTAAGACTTCCTGGGGTTTAGGAGTAGTCAAAGAGTCGATCGACAGAAAGGGATCGATCAGAGCAAGCCCAGATAATGGCTACTGGACTATATGTTTAAGGGATGGAAAAATACACCAAACTTCTGCCAAATTACAGCCAAAGAAGGTGGGCGTGTTTGTGGATTATGAGAAGCGTTCTGTCTCCTTTTATGACGTCGATGCTGCAGACCTCATTCACTGTTTTAATGACTGTTCCTTCACTGAGAAACTCTACCCATTCTTCAGTCCTGGTGGTCGTTATGGTGGTAAAAACTCTTTGCCTCTGATCATATCTCCTGTCAATTACACTATGTTGATTTGATCAATCATCTATTCAAAACTGATCCTACGATTTAATTTCTAGGTCAAATCTATCACCACTATATGTAGGTGGGGACTGGTGGTTGGGGGGGTGCCAGTTCACCTTCTGGGCACTGGCCAGGTGCCCTTGAGCCAAACTCTAACTACTTCCAGGACGCCACAACGTAGCCGCCCATCACTCCACCATCTCTTTACATCAGCATGTCTACAAGCCCCTTGTGTGTGTGTGTGTGTGTGTGTATGTGTGGTTATATGTATGTAAAACTTGAGCGTAAAAAGAAATTCCCCATTGAGAGATCGATAAGTTTCTTCTTCTTCTTCTTCTAAGGAGTAATAAAAGTACATACATTTAAACCTGACCTGCATCTGACGTGATCAGAAACCTTAAATTTGATTACAGGAAACTTGAGTTGTGTCTCCCCCTGACAGGTGAATCTTCACATAATGGGAACCTGACCCTCACCTGATCCCTAGCCTTGATGTTTATCACAAGAACTCCCCATACATAGTTTGCAACGCAACAAAACGGCAAGGCAGTAAAGTTACAAACTGTTGTGACATTCCTAAAAATACACAGCATAGCAAAGCAAGATGTGTTTAACAATATGTATGTATGTATGCACACTGATTTAAATAATTAATTAGTATATGAATGTAGATGTATTGGCATAGCAAAATACAGATAATAGAATATAAATGTACTGGGGTTTGGTTGTAGTCTCACATTTGTACCACTAGATGGTACCACTTTCTATTTGATGAGACTGAGGTAGAGATGTGTGTGATGCCTTTCAGAGTTTGGCATGTGCATAATCATATTCTACCTATCCTGTATGAGTACAAAAGGTATTGTGCCCTGTTTGGTTGATGAATACTGCAAAATAAAGTAACCGTGGAAGTCCTCTCTTGTCTTGTTCGCTTCTCAAGTTAGCAAATGTCAAAGAAAAACTTCTGTTTCGAAATTTGCTGAAGTGAAATGTTTAAATGATATATGGTGAGCTTGCAGATATCAAAAGTGGATCTGAGAAAGGAAGTCACAATGGCAGCATATCAACATTGCATAGTGAGACAGTATGCAAATTAACTGACAAAGTGAGTGATGAAATTAACATGTTGAAACAGGAGGGTAGAGAATTGTTGCACATTTAATCAGTATCATAAAGATTAACCAAATAGTATCGTGTTAATGCTTTACTACCTGCTCTAACACAACAAGCTCATTGCAACGTGTCCAACAACTTTGATGTGGAAGTGAGTGGGTACAAACATAAGTGAAACCACTGATCCCATTGGCCCAGGCACCAACCACCTTACAGAATATCCTCAACTGGGCACCTTGGAGTCTTTTGCCTCTCCACATGAACTGTTGCAACCAAAACACACTCAAACATGAGTGACTCACACATGACTGGTCAAAACTACAAACAGAAACCACTTCCAGTGCCAAAATCTTGGTCCCTTTTCTACAGATTCCACATTAATATGCAGATTTCTGTTTGTGGAGATTGCACAACTCCAGACCTCTTTATTACAGGAACTGGACAAAGACTAGCCCAAGAATTACTGGTGCTACATAATATCATGTTAGAAAATGTCTCGACAACTTAATCTTGAATCAAAGTTTCCGGAGTTAACTATAGCATCACAGTTAGCAGATAGCTTCAATGGCACTGTCAGTTTCATGACAGTCACAATTGTTACACAGGGTCGTGCATGGGCCTTGAAATCAGTGACAGCAGTAAATCTCTGAGCAAAGTACATAAACGAAGGAGAGATATTAAACCATAAAACAATCAGCGGTCAAGAAAGCGAAAACAAAGGAGTGATTCAGCATTAATTCGCAGACTTTAACCAGTAACTTAATAAGTAACTTAGAGAGCTACAGTCCAGGCTAGTTGTGGTCTAAGTCTGAAATCACGTAGACTCCACCTCAATGAGGAACCTGAGCTTGATGACAAGAGAGAATAAGATGGGCCACTTGTACAATACCAAAAAAGGTTGTCTGTGTGTGTGGGTTGGGTATATTTAACAGGAAGAAGATTAGATCAGGGACAGGTCCACCTCTCCTTGGCCTAAGATCACAAACCTGTTTTGTATTTGGACATTTAATGGACTTGATTCTGAACTCTGCTCGGTGAGTTGTATAAAAACAGATTAGAAGACACATTTTCATGTGATTTAGTATTTGCAGTATTTAAAGATATAAAAAAATGTTGATACTGGTGGTCTTTGAAATGTAGAGTTCTGAATTTGGAGAGAGTACTTTGTCTGACCTGGAATCAGAATTATAACAATTAACATAAGTACTAGTAGTACTATTGTCCACAAGTTAAAATCATACTGTATATATCATTTTGTTGTACAATATGATTTGAAGTCATTGTTCCTTTGTCCAGTTAGCATTTAACATCTTCCTCATTTCTGACCTAATGAAAAGTCTGAAATCATCTTTTCCTTATCATCTATACAGTAATTTCTATAATAATAATACATTACTAAATTAACTAAGAGCACAATGACATTCTGTCTAAATACCAACTGTTAACACTAGCAGTTCTTCAAAATCCAATGACTTTGGATCCTGCCTAATTTTAACAGGTATATATTATATGTTGATGTATCATCACTTATTGCACAACAAAGTGACATTGTTGCTATAATTAATTGATTGAACAAGGTCTCTGTTGTTCTACAGTCCTTTAAATATTTGATCTCCACATTAACACTGTCATTAACAGTGAAAATCAGAACTTTGCTGATCAGTGTCTTAAGTGGTACATGATTTGCAACAGTTGCACTGGTGAAATGGCATGAGATGAGACAAACAGAAAGTTCCTTATTTTTAGCAGGGAGCCATAATGGCGAATCTTAAAGAGGAGCTCTTGAACACTCTGGAGAAATTAGAAGAAAGGGATTTTAACAAGTTCAAGTGGTTCCTGAAACATGATGGCATCCTGGAAGGCTTTAAAGGCATCCCAGTGGCTCGGCTGGAGAAGGCAGAAAGGCAGGACACAGTGGATCTAATGGTACAACAATATCAGGAGCATGGAGCGCTGAAAGTAACCTGGAAGGTTTTAAAAAAGATCCACAGGAATGATCTGGTACAGTGTTTACAACAATCCATCTCACAACCAAAAGGTACGTTGGCGGAAGGTAAAAATATGAAAAACACTGAAGTGTCACATTCATCTCATAAATTATTACATGAGTTTTAAATATTCTATTGTTAAAAAATGTCTTAACAAAACATGCAAAGAGTCGGAGTAGCCAGCCTTCATCAAAAACAGTAGCAGGATCAAGTTACATATCTGCATTTATACCAGAAAGAACAATAACTTACAGATGAGTCTGATTCTGTTGCAATATACTCTGAAAGCTCAGCACTTTTCATTTCTTTAATTATGCCTAAGCTGGTTGAGGTCACGCCTTAATGTTTCAGTTTATTTTAGACCCATTTTAGTTTGTAAGATTTAATTGTATGCAATAATTGCTGCTGCTATTATTGTTTTGATTTAGTTTGTAGTCCCCTAAATGAGTGTAATATATTAGTTAGGTAGAGAATCAAGTCATCTGCATACAATAGTAATTTATTGATTAAAATGTCTGGATCATTTTAAATGAACAACATAAAACAGAACTTAAATAAATGTGATATACTGCATAATACAACACATTACATTACAACACAAGACAATTAAGTGTATGCATGTGTGTCTGTGCTCTGCTTTGTTTTTAGACCTCAAGAAACGTGACTTCTCATTTGCTGAGGAACTCCTTGCATTGCTAAAGGATTTGAAAGATGATTCTGATTCTGACTTCAGTGATCAGAAAGAATATGAAAGAAAGAAGGCTGAGCTAAAGAGTGTCCAACAGTTTGCAGTTCAGGTGACTCTAGATCCTGATACAGCACATCCTGATCTCATCCTGTCTGAAGATGGCAAGCAAGTACATCATGGTGATGTGAGACAGAAACTCCCAGACAACCCTGAGAGATTTTACAGATGTGTTAATGTCTTAGGAAAGCAAAGTTTCTCTTCAGGAAGATTCTACTATGAGGTTCAGGTTAAAGGGAAGACTGACTGGACATTAGGAGTTGTCAAAGAGTCGATTGACAGGAAGGGAGACATCACACTGAGTCCTAGATATGGTTTCTGGACTTTTGGTCTGAGAAATAAAAATGAGTACAAAGCCCTTGCTGGCCCTTCAGTTCTTCTCTCAATGAAGTCACGTCCTGAGAAGGTGGGAGTGTTTGTAGATTATGATGAGGGTCTTGTCCGTTTTTATGATGTCATTACAGCAGATCGTCTCTACTCCTTCACTGGCTGCTCCTTCACTGAGAAACTCCTTCCATTCTTTAGTCCCAGTACTAATGACGGTGGTACAAACTCTGCCCCCCTGATCATCTCTCCTGTCAATCACCTACTGAACGTTAAGACACATGACTTCAGTGATCAGAAAGAATATGAAAGAAAGAAGGCTGAGCTAAAGAGTGTCCAACAGTTTGCAGTTCAGGTGACTCTAGATCCTGATACAGCACATCCTGATCTCATCCTGTCTGAGGATGGCAAACAAATACATCATGGTGATGTATGTAAGAATCTCCGAAACAACCGGAAGAGGTTTGATAGATGTGTTAATGTCTTAGGAAAGCAGAGTTTCCCTTCTGGAAGATTTTACTACGAGGTTCAGGTTAAAGGGAAGACTGAATGGGACTTAGGAGTTGTCAAAGAGTCGATTGACAGGAAGGGAAAAATCAGACTGGCTCCTGAAGAAGGTTTCTGGGCTATATTGTTGAGGAAAGGGAACAAGTATAAGGCTAAAGATGACCTGTCAGTGCATCTTTCTCTCAAGTCACATCCAGAGAAGGTGGGAGTGTTTGTAGATTATGATGAGGGTCTTGTTCGTTTTTATGATGTCATTACAGCAGATCGTCTCTACTCCTTCACTGGCTGCTCCTTCACTGGGAAACTCCTTCCACTCTTCAGTCCGTGTACTAATAAGGATGGTACAAACTCTGCCCCTCTGATCATCTCTCCTGTCAATCACCTACTGAACGTTAAGACACATGACTTCAGTGATCAGAAAGAATATGAAAGAAAGAAGGCTGAGCTAAAGAGTGTCCAACAGTTTGCAGTTCAGGTGACTCTAGATCCTGATACAGCACATCCTGCTCTCATCCTGTCTGAGGATGGCAAACAAGTATATTGTGGTGATGTATGTAAGAATCTCCGAAACAACCGGAAGAGGTTTGATAGATGTGTTAATGTCTTAGGAAAGCAGAGTTTCCCTTCTGGAAGATTTTACTACGAGGTTCAGGTTAAAGGGAAGACTGCCTGGGACTTAGGAGTTGCCAAAGAGTCGATTGACAGGAAGGGAAATATCAGACTGGCTCCTGAAGAAGGTTTCTGGACTATATGGTTGAGGAAAGGATACAAGTATGAGACCATTGATGACTCGTCAGTGAATCTTTCTATCAAGTCGCATCCTGAGAAGGTGGGAGTGTTTGTAGATTATGATGAGGGTCTTGTTCGTTTTTATGACGTAGACACTGCAGATGTTCTCTACTCCTTCACTGGCTGCTCCTTCACTGGGAAACTCCTTCCATTCTTTAGTCCCAGTACTAATGACGGTGGTACAAACTCTGCCCCCCTGATCATATATCCTGTCATTCATGACAAATAATCATGCTTTACTGTTTTCATTTATTCTTGTTGATTAGACTTCTAGTCAGCTTGTAGAAGGAAAGGTTAAAGATCATCAGAGTTGAGCTGCGAATCACATGGTCTCCATGCCTAACGTACAGTACCTACAGTAAACAGTACTGTCCCAAATTTTTAAAACTACCTAGTGGAATTTTTTTTAATACTCTTTAATACTTGTTTGTATCTTGTACTCTATTTGACCAAACAACATGTAAACAATGTAAAGTCTTTGCCATAAAAAGAATTACTTGTATACACTGTATTTCATATTGTTTTTATATTTTGTTGTATTGCATTTTTTTTTCTAATACACTGATTTCTCTAAACTGATTTATTCATAATACCAGAATGAACTTCAAATGTGTTTCTCATCAAACATTATCTCATGTAATCAATGGAATGGAATGTTTTTTTTTTTTTTACTAATCATTGTAAATATTTTCCCCTAATAATTACACTATTAACAAAATAGCATGATTTTTTTTAAATGTATTATTTTGGTTAAAAAAAACAGTTTAAACTTGTTGAACTTATTTTTTATTATTACAGAAAGTGATATGAAAGTTATCGTTATTTTATATTGTATAAGAAAAATATTAACGATTTTGTAAACAACTTTATAATCATGTGAAAACTAAAATGTCTACTTTTGTCCATAATGCATTACAGAGTACAACTGGCCATTTTACAAGAAACTTTATACTATGCAAAGATTTGTGTAAATATCATGTACTTCCCTTGAGAAACATGGTTAACACTAGACAATAAAGTAATTTTGGAGTAAAGTATTTGAGTCATAATATAAAAGAACTGCATCTAAAAAACTATGGTATTTAAGAATAAATGACAAGAGGGGTACTCACAAATGAAGAATGTGTATGACTGCTGTCAGGAAACACTGATTTGTATGATTTTTGAGAAATCTGAGTTCCGTTTTTCTAATATGAAAACTTACTTGACTTACAGACGGGGGTTATTGGAGGCTTTGAAACAGTGTGGATTATGTTTTAATGCATCGCTGTATATAATTCATACATTTTAAAGGTTTATTGAAGGGTTGTCTTTGCTTTTACAGAAAATACGGGCTCCTAACAGCGCTGATATGTTGACGAATGCAGAAAGACATGTCAGACAAACATTTCTTAATATATGTGGTCAGATAAAATTCACATGAGAAGCACGTTTAACCCTGCAAGAAGGAAGTGAAACTTTTCTCTGGACATTTTTCGCCTGTCTGGTTTTTACAGTGAACTGTAGACACTTTGACTTAATGACTATTAAAGTATGAACTGTAGACAAAGATTGATTCACTTATGAACTATAGTACCAACTAAGTAATATCTTACTCACTTCTTACAACAAAGGTGTGACTGTTTGTTCTTATACTTATAAACTTCTTTATGTGCTGATCTGATGCTTTGAGTTCACCTCAATGAGGAACCTGAGCTTTAAGACAAGAGAGAATAAGATGTACAAAACCAAAAATGGTGAGAAGTGATGGCTTTGGAGAGGGGAGGTAGACACCCGTGACTTAAGATCACAAACCTCTAAGTTTTAGATTCATTTCAGTGGATTGATCTTTCTACATTTGAAGAACTCGGCTGAATTATTGGTGAGTTATATTTAGAATTTCAGATTATACAAAACGCATTTTTCTGTGAGTATTGTGTTGTTTAAAGAGATATAGAAGAAAAGAAATTAGTAGTGTGGGTCTTTAAAGATCACTTTTGAGACTGAAGGACTTTTTTACAGTCGTATCTGTGCTGGAATCATTGTTAGTGTTACTACTTTAATTTTTCACAACTGTGGAAATTAACTGTACCCAGAAATTGAGCAGAAAATTCAAAGAGAAAATTTTGATCATCATTTTGTTCTCTACTACAACTTCCCTGATTCTGAACAACTCCAGGACGTAGTTTTCACATTAGAAAAAAATCTGTAATCTGTTCGATCATGTCACAGATGACTTGATTCACATTTGACATGACTACAACAGTGGCACTGGTGTTATGAGATGTGATAAATGAATCTTAATGTGTAATCTGACAGAGGTTGCACATGTTGACCTACCTGCTTAGTTAGTAGCTCTTTCCCTCCAGAGTCCCTCTAAATTCTCAGTTTGTTGTTGTTATTCAGCATATCAACTTTATAAGGTGATGATATGTAACGTTTCTCTAAACCTTACCAGGAGAAACAAAATGGTGACACTTTCAGTGAAGCTCTGGGAAGCACTGCATCAATTGAAAGACGATGAGTTCAAGAAATTCAAGTGGTTTCTGAAGAAGAATGACGTTTCACAAGGCCACTCAGGCATCTCAGCGGTTCATCTGGAGAAGGCGGACAGGCAGGACACAGTGGACCTGATGGAACAGAAATATGGCAGCACTGGAGCTATAAAGGAAACCATGGAGGTCTTAGAGAAGATCAGCAGGAATGACCTGGTGCAGAGTTTGCAAGACTCCTGCCTGGACCCAAAAGGTAAGTTCCACGAGAGTTTTCCAAATGCAACAATGTAACCAATGTAAACATTGGGTTACTAAGTCGAAAAACTGCGGGTTAGTCCTTCATTGAGGTCTCAAACCCTTGTTCAAGTAAAAAATCCTGTAAAACCATAAACTCGCACTAGCACTTCAGAATTTGTGCATACGAATCCAACAAGATATGATTTGTCTATGATGATCTTAAAAGATGCTGGTAGAAAGAGTGTTACCTTTGGACAGAGTGAGCGTAACTGTTTCTACTGTTTAAGTTATAACTTCTAATTTTCTAATAACAACAATCGTGTGTGTGTCTCTGCCATGTTCAGACCTCATTCCACAAGACTGCAAAGGAAAACAGGCCAAGCTGAAGAGCGCCCAGGCGTTCACAGTCGATATGACTCTCAGTCCTGATACGACACATCCTAATCTCATCTCGCCTTGTGATGGGAAACAAGCGCGTCATGGTGACGCGAAGTACAAACTTCTGGACAACCCTGAAACTTTTTTTAGATGCGTCTGTTGGAGTCGCCAAAGAAATGATACAGAACAGAAGGGGACGAATCGTACCGAGTCCTGAGAATAGCAACTCGAAAACCATCTCCCTCTGAAGTCGCATCTTAAGAGCGTAAATAAAAGAAATGATAAAGCACAACTTAAATTCTGCTTAATTTGGTTAAATTATGTTAAATGTAATCCAACCGTTAAATTTCTGTCATCACAGATGAGAAGTATTTATGAAAAATCTTGGTGAAAGTGATTTATTATATTCTGAGAACTGTAAAAAAAAACCTTACTGAAGTGATACTGTTTTTTTTTCAGGATCTTCCATGTTTTACTTTCATTCTACACGTGTAATAGAAACAAACACACAGAGGCACACTTCACTTCCTATTGTGAACAAAACACAACTAAAGAATTTCTTGTCAAATGAAATTTATTTGTGTACTTTTCTTCTGAAAACAAACTCATCAGACTTACACAAGAAGCTTCACCAGCTTGTTTTCTCCCTGTTCTTACAGGACGAGACTTTAATTAACAAAAACTACAAAGTGCAACATGTTGTAAACAAGAAAAACGTATAAACCAAACTTTGAGCGTTCCCGTTCAGCCTCAGTACTCAGTGCTGAAATGCTTGTTGACTTTGAAAACGGGAACATAGATAATGAGGCTGATGAGGAAGAACTGCTTCTGCTCCTTCAACCAGACCAGACTCATCTTCACCTGACCCTCCGGGTTCTGGTAGTCCATCGCGAAGTGCTCGCCGCTGTAGTCGGAGGACGGCGTCTTCTTCACCATGGTGACGCGGATGGGCGAGCTGACGCACCAGAAGGGTTTCTGGATCTCGTCGAGCAGGGTCAGCGATATGATGCAGCAGTTCTGAGAAAGAACCATCAGAGCTGAAAAAAAGGGATCTGACCCAAAACGAAAACTCAGTCTGCTGAGCTGTCACACAAAACTGACGTCTACGACCACAGTTTAACTTGTCAACAATGACACGGGATTTTCCAAAAAATTCAACTAGTCAATGTTTTCTCGTGATAAACACCCGTGTTTAAAGAAGTTATCTCAGCCTTGTGTCTTTTGTCCAGGAGCCTGAACTCAAACACGGTTTTATCTGAGACAAAAATGTTTTAATAAATGTATCAATTATTTAAAACATACCACATTATTACAGTACTAACTGATCCTAGTCTGTAGTAATCATTACAACACAAGTTATTTGACTTTTCTGGAGAGATTAAAGGCTAATCGCAGGACCGATCACATCAGTTCCAGACGATAATTCACAGATTCACTGCGGTTTATTTTTAACTGAGAGGAAGCATTGAAAAACCGGTCAAAATAAAACACCCCGTGCAGACTCCCAAACAGTAATGGAAACAATTTAATCTACTTACCCGTGACAGAAGCACATAAACCAGAGAAAAACGACCAAACCTGAGCAAGTTAACGAAGTGCGGCGGGCAAAGTGCTTCTGAAAAGCTCCTGGTGGGATACGACGCCGCGTGGAGAACAGACCAAAAACAGCGTCGCAAGCGTCGTGGAAGGAATACTTCAGTAGAAGTACAACAACCACGATTACTACTAGTGTACAGTGTTACAGTGTAGGTCCATTCTTTCACAGCCCTCTTTTCTGTCCTCTGCTATCACTGCTGAAGCCTCTCTGAGCTAAAGTTAAGGTGACGAGACCTCAATCAATCTTCTCAACTAACTCTCAGCAAGAATGCCGAACTGTTCCGTTAATTTGCTGCCTAATTAAGTCTCTTTTTGATGGTCAGATGGTGTGAATATGAAGCTGTTTGTGGCTGTACTGCCTTCATGGTTTTGGGTACATGTACCTCTACTGAGCCCTCCAGGGCGTCGCTCTTCCAGGGCATTGTGATGTTTCCGGACATCGCTCTGTGCTGGGATAAGTTGGTCCTGTTGATGACCCTGAGCTCCACCCATCCACGCTGGATCTGGACTGATCGCAGCAGCACAACAAACTTCAGGTGGAGCTGTTAACTCTGTCAGGTGGAGCTGGTTACTCTGCCTGATAATCAGATTACCTGTGTGGCAGGAGAGTTTACAGAAGTGTCCCAACATGATCTCAGAGCCGGTGTTGTGCAGGACGAAGTGCAGCGCGTAGCCGTGCAGACCGAACTCAGGGTCCGAGTCATCCACGGGTGGAAGGTCTGCAGGCTCAGAGTACGGGCTGCAGGAAGGGACAAACAGGATGAGACACCAGAGGACAACCTGAACACATGATCAGTCTAGTACAGGTGAACTGACCAGACCGGAGATCCCAGCAGACTCTTCTCCACCAGCTTGTGGAGGTGAAGGCTGACCATGATGAAGGCAACGTCACTCTGACCCTACAGACACACACACACACACACACACACACACACATTTCCACAGACTTCAGTGTGTTTGAGTGTTTTTAGTTTCAGCAGGTCTGTGCCGCCCTCTGCTGGCCGACGCAGAGATCCACCTCAGCTCTTCACTCTGTTTCTGTGTGAAGACAAACAGCTGAACAATCACGTCACTCACCCTCCAGATGCCTACGATGAAGCCGGGCGGCAGATGCATCAGTTTGATCAGCCTGTCTTTGCCGAAGAACCAACCGGGCTGAGTCTTCATGTCCAGCTTTAAAATCAGAGAGCGCCACGCCGGCCTGAAGGAGAGGAGGAAGGAGAGGCGAAGGCGTGACAGTGGAAGGGATGAGGCGTCGTAAAAGGACGAGCGTATCTTACCTCCTGACTTCGGGGCTCTTCGGCGCCTCCTTCCGGACTCCGTGCAGCTGGATGTTGCTGATGTGATGGTATTTGGGGAAGCTCCCGTTGCTCCAGCAGACGATCGCAGACGACTTGAAGAAGTACGCTCGGCTCTGCTCCATCGTCTTCTCGTGTCCGAAACGATCGCACACCGTCAGCTCCCAGCTCACGTTCAGGCTCCTGGAGGAAACACACGAGGCTGAGATGTTTCTTTGAACACGGGTCTTTAACGTGTGAGCCACGTCTCGTACCTGAGGACTCGCTCCGTGTGCTTGGGTAGTCCGGTGTATGGATTGATGTCCGTCAGCTCTCTCCTCCACTTGCTCATTTCCTGTCCAGCGACGGTCCTGAAGTACAGCTTCTTCCAGCGACCCGCCGACTGATCCTCCGCGGGGTCGACCTTCAGCGCCGGCTCGTCCCACCACTTCGGCTTCCACACTTGCTTCCCAAACTCTGTGTTGTAAATCTTATGCCACATGACACTACAGTGAAAGAAGGTCACAGTTAGACACTGGGCTACTGAGGCCACGCCCCCTACCTGCACAGGTGATTTCTGTACCTGGACCACACTTTAGAGCCCAGAGCACACAGAGACTGTTGAAGACACATGTGAGCTGGTGGACTACATAAGATTGTTCAATGACTTGATAAACACTTATATATATTATATAAATGTGTTTTGTTGCAATCTGTTTGATTGGAAATTTACTGGAAACTTTCCCGCCCCTTTGCAACTCTAGGCACAACAAGTTATCGAGTAAGAACTCTGCGTAACCCTGAGCGGCGATCGTCCACCGCCAAAACACCAAATGATCTGAGCTAGCTGAAGAAGTGGAAGCACTGCGGAGACTTCTCGTGACAGTTCAGGACTTTGAGGAATTGCGTCAGACGTACTCGTCGCTGGAAAGCCGGTGGAAGAGCTTGCTGACGTGGCCGATGCAGAAGAGCGAGGGGCTGTCCAGGTACGACAGGATCTTGATCAGGATCTCAGACGGCAGCCTGAAGAAAAAGAAACCACGAAAGACCGGACACATTGCAACCGTTTATTTTGTTAGTATGTTAAAGATACGACTTAAAGATTGCTCAGACAGTCTTCATCTGGGTTGTCCTGTTGGCCACCAGTTTGATCGCAATGTTTGCAACCGTTCTCGTACGTTTACGATTACTCCGCCCCTGATTACCTGATTAAATATTCTGTAAATGTCAGAAACTGTGAAAAATTCCCACATCCAAAGCTGAAATACGGGTGTTTAAATATCTTGTAACCTTTGAGACAGTGAAGCCAAAATACTGCAGTTCATCAAACGTCCACTTGAGTCAATCTCCATAAGTCCCCATGTCCAAATGTCCAACTTCACAGCAGAAATAAACATGTTTACAGCCTGGTACAAAACTACATACATTTTATTCCACCATCATCATTTAGTGTAGCAATGTCAGAGAAACAGGTCTCAAAACATTTCAAACAGTCACTGAGTTTAAAATACAGATAGTCAGTTTAGATTTTCAGGGTGACGACATCAGGCGCCTCCGATAAAGCTGAAGCCTTGCTCGCCGTCTTCTCAGATGACGCCCACTAATGTTTACGTTATCTACAGCAAGGCATGAAGTCGGGCCGTGATTGAACAGACCCTCCAGGAATTCGCAATGTTGCGATTTGCAACTTCAACGCAACTTCAGTGAATCCCAGTGAATTCAGGGCGGTGTTCTGCGCAGTCTGCCCGGGGGGATTGAACTTGGCGGGTCAGGGACGCCCGCACGGTGCGGGAGGATCCCCTCGTGGGACCGCTCCCTGGCGCGACTGTCGAATCGCAACTTATCGCAACTTTCACCGCAGTTTTTTTGAAAACCTCGTGCAGATCAGGCATTTTAGGTCGCAACTATTTCAAAAAAGGACTGATTGAAGAGCTACGTGATGATCGATGTTCTCCTGCTACACTAAATGATGTTTCCTGCAGTGATTTAATACACTGGACGGTCGTTTTGTTTTCTCCAGATCTCCGATTAATTATCTCGTTATCACGGGAAAACAGGTGGAATAAAAATGTATGATGTATGACCCTTTAGGGCTTCCGTACAGAACAGGTTTGGTCTCTATAGCTACTTTCCCCGTTCATGACAACATTATAAACATTATAAACATTATAAACATTATAAAATGTAATATTACATATTTGCTAAAGATGTTTAATAGCTAACTCACCTTTCGATGAAGTTTTCTCTGGATGAAGAAGTTTTCACTTTCTGTCTCTCTGAGCGGCTGGAGACAAATAAAAAACATTAAATATTAAATAAATGTAAATATTATAAAATTTATATAAATGTAAATGATGTAGCAGGAATGTAGCATGTGGCTACCTGCGCTCTTTCCCGCCGACCGAGCTCGGAGCTCCTCTCAGAGGCCGTTTCCTCCTCCTGCCGCCTCGCTGCCCTCCACCTGGACCAGGCTGTCCTCCACCTGGACCCGGCTGTCCTCCACCTGGACCCGGCTGTCCTCCACCTGGACCCGGCTGTCCTCCACCTGGACCCGGCTGTCCTCCACCTGGACCCCGCTGTCCTCCACCTGGCTGTCCTCCACCTGGACCCGGCTGCCTTACACCTGGACCCGGCTGTCTTCCACCTGGACCCGGCTGTCCTCCACCTGGACCCGGCTGTCCTCCACCTGTCTGTCCTCCACCTGGACCCGGCTGTCCTCCACCTGGACCCGGCTGTCCTCCACCTGGACCCGTCTGTCCTCCACCTGGACCCGGCTGTCCTCCACCTGGACCCGTCTGTCCTCCACCTGGACCCGGCTGCCTTCCTCCACCTGGCTGTCCTCCACCTGGACCAGGCTGTCCTCCCCCTGGACCTGGCTGTCTTCCTCCACCCGGCTGTCCTCCACCTGGACCAGGCTGTCCTCCACCTGGACCCCGCTGTCCTCCACCTGGACCCGGCTGTCCTCCACCTGGACCCGGCTGTCTTCCTCCACCTGGACTCGGCTGTCCTCCACCTGGACCCATCTGTCCTCCACCTGGACCCATCTGTCCTCCACCTGGACCCGGCTGTCCTCCACCTGGACCCGGCTGCCTTCCACCAGGACCCGGCTGTCCTCCACCTGGACCCATCTGTCCTCCACCTGGACCCATCTGTCCTCCACCTGGACCCGGCTGTCCTCCACCTGGACCCGGCTGCCTTCCACCAGGACCCGGCTGTCCTCCACCTGGACCCGGCTGTCCTCCACCTGGACCCGGCTGTCCTCCTCCACCTGGACCCGGCTGTCTTCCTCCACCTGGACCCGGCTGTCCTCCACCTGGCTGTCCTCCACCTGGCTGTCCTCCACCTGGACCCGGCTGTCTTCCTCCACCTGGACCCGGCTGTCCTCCTCCACCTGGACCCGGCTGTCCTCCACCTGGACCCGGTTTTCTCTCCAATCCCGCCAACAAACTCTGAAAAAACTCCCCTCGTCCCGCCGCCATCACGGAGTTTTACGAAGACGGCGACTTCCGGTCAGCGTGGTTTTTCACAATAAAACACAAGTGGTCAAAAACCACCAGGTGACAGTTTTACCTGAGTTTATCACTTAAATGTCCTTAATTTACCCATTAATTAATGACTTGTTGAGTCAACTTTTGTTGTTAATTCCCTATTAATCTGGATTAAGTGTTGGGTCGATCCATAGAGGTTAATATTTAAGGAATTACACCACCACTTAGGATATTCACAGAGTGATTCATTGATTGTTAAATGGAAAAATGTTATCTCACTATCACAGAGAAAGTACAAAATATCCCAGATTTGCGCCCATCACAGCAAATGGTTTACCACTGGTGTTTTCCAGCATAGAAAATGTGATAATGTGTCCTCTGTGATGTCTTCCAGCAGAGACAATATGATTCATGTCTTCCAGGGTTATTTCTAAAGGAGAAGACGTGATAATGTTTGCTCTACGGTGCTCTTAAAATATTGTACATGCCATCTAGGGTGTCTTTCTAGCGGTAAAATCTGTGGTAAATGCTCTCTAGTGTGCCCTTCAACTGGAGAACCCATGATAAATTGTCCTTTAGGATGTCTTCCAGTGGAGAAAACATAATAAACTTCCCACTAAGGTGTTTTCCAATGAAGAAAAGTGCCCCCTATGCTGCCCTTTAATTGGAGAAAATATAATGAATGCCATCTAGGGTGTCCTTCCAGTGGTAAAATCGGTGGTAAATGGTCTCTAGTGTGCCTTTCAACTGGAGAAACCATGATAAAGTGTCCTCTATGGTGTCTTATAGTGGAAAAAACACGATAGATTGTCCTTTAGGATGTCTTGTAATGGAGAAAACATGATAAATTGTCCTCTATGATGTCTTCCATTGGAGAAAATGTGATAAAGTGTCCTCTAGGGTGTCTTCCAATGGAGAAAACATGATTATGTGCCCTCTGTGGTGTCTTCCACTGGAGAAAACATGATAAATTGTCCTCTATGATGTCTTCCAGTGGAGAAAATGTGATAAAGTGTCCACTAAGGTGTTTACCAGTGGAGAAAAGTGGCCCCTATGCTGCCCTTTAATTGGAGAAAATGTAATAAATGTCCTGTAGGGTGTCTTTGGTGAGATGTGGACTCCTTTACACTCTGTGTACTGTGTAAACTTCCTTGTGTTGTTTTACATTAGAAAAAAACAATTCAAAAGAAGGCGTGGTGCTTATTTCTGAGTTAGTTACTTCTGCTTGTGTGTGTGTGTGTGTGTGTGTGTGTGTGTGTGTGTGTAGTCTTACATAAGTCACTCTGTAATTTAACTAAAAGCCGTGAAACCTGAGAGCACACACACTTACACACTTACACACACCGTGGCTGAACAAACTTTATTGTCAACACAACACTGCCCAGGAGCAAGACAAAGAGACGTCTGCGTGTCTGATGTAAACAACTTGTTGGTCTCCAAGCAGCCAAATAAACAATCTCACAGTGTTTAAGCGATGATGTCCTCAAATGGAAAATGCTGGACGAGGCAGAGATGAAGAACACCACCCGGCTCTGCTTCACCTTCAGCATCATTCTCAGTTTCCTGGGACTCCAGGCACTTAAACTCTGGAAAAATTCCTCCTCTGCTCCGAGCTGGTGAGTTTAATCGTTGTTTAGTCTGATCTGACGTGGTGTGAAGCATCAGTCGTTGTTCTGGACTCCTGCAGTTTGATTTATGGAGTTAGTTTGGGTTGAAAGCTCCAGAAAATGCAGGTAAAATGTATTGTTTTGCTTTTTACAAAGTCAGAAATGAGTTGTAAAAGTACTCAGTGCTACAAATAGTAATATTAATCTGCTTTCTGATGGACAAAACCTTTTGATTTGGCTCTTTGCTGTTTGTTAAACCTCCTTTTAAAGCTGCATTCATCAATATTTTAAAGTACTAACGGATCAAATGACAATGTGTCATGTCAAAAGGTACTGTCCTCTCTTCAGTTGTATCTGTCAAATAAAGCTCAAAAAATATCTTTAAAAAAAGAAATACAACACTTTCCACACACAGCCACACGTAAGTCAACAGGTTCAGCATATAGTAGCTGTTAGTAAAAGCCACATGACTTCAGGTTCACATAGAAAGCTGTTAGAAAGTGTTTTTATCAAAACCAAGTCACATTGTTACAGAGTGTGACTTAAAGAACCCTGTTTCTGTGTCCAGTCCTCCAAAGAACTTTAAACAACAACAACAAAAGGTTCTTAAGGATAAAAAGAAAACTTGGAAGTGCTCCAGAGAAATGATCAATACATGGTCAAATCAATCAGTAAACAAGATAAAAAGTAAGTTCTGCGAGGTGAAACATTAGAAACAATAGAAGCAGGAAAAGTATAGAAGCAATATATCTTGTTTTTAAGGCGGTATGTGCAAACGTTCACAGTATAATGAATATTTGTAACATGTAAAAAATGCATAATCCAGAAGATGCTTCTAGTTTTGGTTTCACGGCTCATTTCCTGTCTGGTTCACGCTCAGTTTTCTTTCAGTCAGAAACAAGCTGTGAAAAAAAAAAAAATCCAAGACAAAACAACAGCAAACAGCAGAGAGACAGAGTCAGAGACGAGCCGGGGACACAGACCAACGCTCAGAGGTTAAAGTTGTTATTAAGATCAGCAGTTTTATTTGATCTTCAGGTGTTACACAACCTGCACTCAACCTCAACACATCATCATATTTATTTATCTTTTTTAATGAAAATAAGAATAACATTTTAAACTGTTTACATTTTGTACATCACAGTAACCTCAGCTGATATTCTGCCAGTGCGTATGAATAATAAATCCAACACCTCATTGAGACTGTTAATGAGTCACTGTACATATACATATACATATACATATATATATACATATACATATATATATATATATATATATATATATATATATATATATATATATATATATATATATATATATATATATATATATATATATATATAGAGAGAGAGAGAGAGAGAGAGAGAGAGAGAGAGATAAAGTGTATCTTTATTGATCATCTCTTCCAAACATATCACAGTGAAGATGAACCTGATGTGTGTAAATAGCAATAAAAAGAGGATAGGATATATATATATATATATATATATATATATATATATATATATATATATATATATATATATATATATATATATTTATATATATATATATCAGTATGTATGTAAGTAGTAATAGATAAACCTCAAATATATGAGAATATATTCAGCAATTTTATACAAAACATATTCAAAATAATAGAAATAATATTGTGATAATACATAAATATAATTTAAAATTATTTAATTAAATATGTTGCTGCATGCATTAGGCTCATTGACAATATTAGCACTTGTATTTTTATCTGCGGTGTATTTGATTATTAACAAACATGAAACTGAGTGTGTGTGTGTGTGTGTGTGTGTGTGTGTGTGTGTGTGTGTGTGTGTGTGTGTGTGTGAGACAAACAGTGATTTCAGGGAGTTGTCTGAAGGAGTGAGTGCACACTGGGATTAGAAAGAGGAGGAGCAGGAGGAAGAGGAAGAGGAAGAGGAGGAGCTGCAGATGGGGGAAGAGGAGGCGTCCTGTCCGTCTGTGTCCAGAGGAGAGGAGCGGCCGCCATGTTAACCAAGAAGCCCGGAACCTCGGTCCTCCCGACGGGTGAGCACAGCCTCTGAGGCCGATCCAGGGCTCCCTGAGCCCGGCCAGTGTAGCGCGGCGTGCCGCTGATCCCTCCGCTTGTGTTCTCCGTGTTTAACGCCGTTTGTTATGAGTCAGACACGGACAGGACAACAGTGAGGGAAGGGCTCGATAACAGAAACAGCCTCGGCTCATTAAATTATGTTTAATCTCATAAAAAAAAAAACTGTACACGGAGGAGGAAGCTGCGGCCTGAATGTTGGAAGTGAAGCCGAGGAAAGGGCAGCGAAGCCGGGCTGCTGCAGGCTCCTGCCCCCGCTGTCTCCGGAGGTTTATTTATAGCTAGCGTTAGCTGAGCAGATGAAGTGACAGCAGTGTGTGTGTGTGTGTGTGTGTGTGTGTGTGTGTGTGTGTGTGTGTGTGTGTGTGTGTGTGTGTGTGTGTGTGTGTGTGTGTGTGTGTGTGTGTGTGTGTGTGTTTTCGGTTGCTGGGTGATTTTTCGGGCCTCCAGCTCCGGCAGACAGATGAAGCCTCGGGCTCGGTTCAAGTCAAAGGCCGGTTTGTCTGCGTGTCTCCTCGGGCTGTTTGACGGGACTCTGACGCGGGATAAAAACCCGTGCTACACGTTAGTATCCGTGCTAAATGTTTTAGCCCTGTTGTCGTTTCTATTTTTAAACGTTGCTTTGTCCTCTATTGGTTTTTGTTAAGAAGTGTCACCTCGATTTAAACCTAAATATATATAAATATATGTGACGTTTCCATGGTTACAGGTTGTCTCTGCTGTAATTAGCCTCAGAAAGCTCTTGCAGTTCCTCTAACGTCCACTAGAGGCTGGCTCCAGAAGTGAGTCAGTCTCCATAAGTCCCCATGTCCAACTTCACAGCAGAGATAAACATGTTTACAGCCTGGTACAAAAAACAGTTTTGGTCTCCGTAGCTATAAATTCACGTCAGCTGTGCTAATCTAAACTAAATCGACAAAGTAAGACTCTGTCTGTCTGTTAGCGGCTAACGTAGCATTAGCATCATGCTATCGTGGTTGTTACGTTTTGGACGTTTCAGTTGCCGACACGATTTGAACACGAGATGTTAACCACACGTGGTGGTTGTTAGACCGCTTTGCATACAAACAAAAAAAAAAAGCTAAAAAGATTGCGTTGTTGCCGACACGCGTGGCAGAGGACGAAGGATTCAAAGAGTGAAAGAGTTCAGTAAGTCACCCCGAGCTAACGAGATAACCTCATGCTATCGAAAAGCTGAAACTCGAGCTAGCCGTGGTAGAGGAGCTGACACGCCCGGTAGCCGTGCGGTCGCTACACCTCGCTGTAAATGTGTTATTCTGATGTAAACACAGGCTATGCCCATGTGACCAGTGCTAGCCCCCTGTTAGCTGCTTGGTCGTAGAGTCGGTGGCTACAGTTACATAATGTAAACACAGACAGCTATCCTGTTATTAATGTCAGTGTTAATGTAGCTCACAGATTATTATACTAATCCTAATGTACAGGCTGCTGACTGCAGAGATGCAGATTTATGGCTCCAGTTAGCTCGCTGTTAGCTCGCTGTTAGCTTGCTGTTAGCTCACTATTAGCTTGCTGTTAGCTCACTGTTTGCTCACTGTTTGCTCGGTGTTTGCTCACTATTAGCTTGCTCTTTTCTCGCTGTTAGCTCACTGTTAGCTCACTATTAGCTTGCTCTTAGCTCGCTGTTAGCTCACTGTTTGCTCGCTGTTAGCTTGTCGTTAGCTCATTGTTAGCTCACTGTTAGCTCACTATTCGCTTGCTCTTAGCTCACTGTTAGCTCATTATTTGTATGCTGTTAGCTCACTGTTAGCTCACTATTAGCTTGCTCTTAGCTCACTGTTTGCTCGCTGTTAGCTTGTCGTTAGCTCATTGTTAGCTCACCGTTAGCTCACTGTTAGCTCACTATTAGCTCATTGTTAGCTCACTATTAGCTCACCGTTAGCTCACTGTTAGCTCATTGTTAGCTCACTATTAGCTCACCGTTAGCTCACTGTTAGCTCACTATTAGCTCATTGTTAGCTCACCGTTAGCTCACTATTAGCTCACTGTTAGCTTGCTCTTAGCTCACTATTAGCTTGCTCTTAGCTCACTATTAGCTCACTGTTAGCTTGCTCTTAGCTCACTATTAGCTTGCTCTTAGCTCACTATTAGCTTGCTCTTAGCTCACTATTAGCTCACTGTTAGCTTGCTCTTAGCTCACTATTAGCTCACTGTTAGCTTGCTCTTAGCTCACTATTAGCTTGCTCTTAGCTCACTGTTAGCTTGCTCTTAGCTCACTATTAGCTCACTGTTAGCTTGCTCTTAGCTCACTATTAGCTCACTGTTAGCTTGCTCTTAGCTCACTATTAGCTTGCTCTTAGCTCACTGTTAGCTTGCTCTTAGCTCACTATTAGCTCGCCGTTAGCCCTCGCTGGGCCTCACATGAACGTGTTTGTTCTGTGTTTTGTGTGTGTTGCATTGTGTTTGTCTCTTCGGAGTCATTCGTGCATGAAGTCGGTTCAATCGTCGGATTGTTTGTGTAGGAAAATTTCAAATATTCTCGGACACACAGATTTGCTGAACCCCGCCCCTGAACGGCGATCGTCCAATCATAAGTTAGCAGCAGTAACGAGGCGTGGCGGGCCCCGTCAGTTGGATTTAAATGGCCTGAAGCGGTGAAACCGCTTTGCACTGCCAGACTCACCTGATTGGTTAGAAAGTCAGAAACACAGCCTCCGATTGGAGAGATCACAGAAGTTTTTATCTTTATGGATTTATTTGACTAATTAAAGGTCGGGTTGCGAAACGTCTGCTCACGTTTTACAACACGATGTTAACGTTAGCCTTCCCTGCTCGGCTTCTAGACTGTAACTTTGGGGAAAGTTTGATTATCGATGAATCTCTTGCTGTGTGAACGTGTTTCAGGACTTTAAAATGCACCGACACGCTGCTGTTAGGTGTCTAATTATACTTAATGAAGTTATTTTTACAGCGTGGACACATTACAGACTCAGAAAGTCGTCCTGCCGTCGACAGTTTGCAGTTTGTTTTCGTCTCACCGTGCTCGTCCTCGTGCATGTGCGTACAGTCACATTGCTGCACATTTTCCCACCCGTCCTGTCGAGCAGCATGCCGAGCGTTCTCGCCGGCGCTCTGGCATCTCCGGCTGAGTGTCGGGTTCACATTGAGCACGCTGCTTTTCCACTCGGTTAGCATGCATCTGTCACAGAACGCCGTGTATGTGTGTGTGTGTGTGCGCGCTATAGACCCCTGTTAGATTAACAGTATGTACTGTACGGGCGGAGGACGGTGTCGACATGAACCCTGGAGCTGATGAAGGCCTCGGACAGTTTGAATTAGAGCCTGAAAGAAGCTGCATGTTCTCAGGACTGTGCCACTTTTAGAGGTGGGAAACGTGACGACACACACCACAAGATGTAGAAATCTGCCTGAATCAGATCAGCTGTGAAGGAGTTCATTCATGTTCCTGTTCCATGTGTACGAGGCTGCAGGCGATACGACGTCTTCGCTTTGTTTGTTTGTCTAAAATCTTCAACATAAACAGAAGAACTGCCGCCCCGCCTCGCCCTGTGTCAGGATAAACACTGACCGGAAGTGGATGAAGCAGTAAACACTCTGAGGACGCTGAAGAAGATTTGTTTTATTTCAATCAGCTGATTGTCTGATCGGTGAGTCTTGTGTATTGACAAGACGATCAGAGTGTATTGATCGCCGGTCATTAGCAGGATTACTGTGGAGCTGCTGCGTGCGCTCTTTGGAGGCGGCGGTGTGGTTTTGCGTGTTCTTTGCCGTGACGTGGCGTCAGTGCCGCTGACTCGTCCTCATTAGCAGGATTACAGCGAGCGTTCAGATTAGAGGCGGCGAGCTGCAGCAGAGACCATCTGTCCACTCCAACCTGCACGAGAGCCGACGGACGGACGGCGAGGTCCAAAGCTCAGAGGACGCTCATGAGCTGAACGCTGGATCCAGTCTGAACGTTCACAAGTTCAGTGTGTCAGATTTATTTACTGAATCTCATCTTCATTACTCTGTCTTCATTAGTGTTTAATCACCTGAACATGAGGCTCGTTATGTTTTTGTCTGTGTGTTGTGTTTGAGCTGAATCAAAGAGGAAAAATATTCTGAAAACAGACGTCACGTGTTCGTGTTCTGGCTCTTTAATTGTGAGGACTTGTTGCTCCTCGTGACGGTAAACTGAGTAACTTTTGTATCTGTAGCTGCAGCCGTACTTTGGTTCGCATGCATGACGAGATAACACAAAGAGTTCACGTGAGGACGTGACCTCGTCATTTTCCACTGAACGTTCTGAGTGCTGCCGTGTTCCTGATTCCTCTGGAGAAAGAAGAAGTGGTCCGTGCTGGGTTTTGTGTTTTGTTGTGAGTTCTGTGCGTTCGGAGGCTTCGTGTCGTGAACAGGGCGTGCTGGAAAATGTCCGAAACGTCTGACTGAAGCAGATAGTGGCGGTGGACGGGAAGTCGGCCAAAGTCTGGCTCTTATTATCACTTGTGTGTGTGAAGATATTCTGCTGTGACCTCGGACCTCTGACCCCGCTCATGCTGCCGTCAAAGTGAGACGTACTTGACGATGTATCGGGGATTATGAGGCTATATTAAAACCTTCATCCTCCTTAGACCGGACTGGATCACTTCGGCCTGGGTTAGTCCAGTTTGAGGCGGGCCCGACCTTCCAGGAACGTCCATGTTGGATCAGAGTCTCTAAAAGTCTCCTCTTAGCTTCCTCTGTCATCGTCCTCTTCACTCTCTTCTCCTCTGCCATTGTAGCCATAGAGGCTGCTGAGCCCGGTTACATTGCTGGCTCACCCAGCTCCTGTTCTGACACGACACCGGTGCCCTGAGCTCATGGTCCGGGCAGCCCAGCTAACAAACTGAGCTAACAGCAGCTAACAAAGTGAGCTAACAGCAGCTATCAAACTGAGTTAACGGCAGCTATCAAACTAGGTTAACGTTAGCTAACAGCAGCTAACAGACTGAGCTAACATGAGCTAACAGCAGCTATCAAACTGAGCTAACAGCAGCTAACAGACTGAGCTAACATGAGCTAACAGCAGCTAACAGACTGAGCTAACAGCAGCTAACAGACTGAGCTAACATGAGCTAACAGCAGCTAACATGAGCTAACAGCCGCTAACAGACTGAGCTATCATGAGCTAACAGCGGCTAACAAACTGAGCTAACATGAGCTAACAGCAGCTACAGCTGTCAGCAGTTTACTTCACTGTCCATCATAAACTCTGTAAATCACAGAGAGTTGAGGCGGAGCAGCCGGAGGACATCAGAGGGAAAACCAGAAAACATTTCCTCCATAAAAGTTATAGTTGGTGGTGTGTGTGTGTGTGTGTGTGTGTGTGTGTGTGTGTGTGTGTGTGTGTGTGTGTGTGTGTGTGTGTGTTCATGGTCAGTTAACGTCCGTGTGAGGATCTGATCTCAGTCTAAACTTATCTAACCCTGATTGGCCGTCTCTCCGTGAAAACGCCGGCGTCTTCGCTCCGCTCAGATAACCCTCAGGGGTCGGGCGGATTCTGAGCGCTAATGAATATTTTAGGAGATTGACGAGCATGTTGGTGATGTGTGTGTGTGTGTGTGTGTGTGTGTGTGTGTGTGTGTGTGTGTGTGTGTGTGTGTTACATAACGAGCTCTTTTTGTGGTTATGTCATGTGATATTTGGTATGTTTGCAGGGAGGCATCCACACATGTTGTACTCTGAAAGGTTGATACTGCTCAAACCTGGTCACCCCGCCACTGTTCACTCTCTGACAGAGCGAGGCTAGCAGATTCCCCCTGCTGCCAGTGTTTGTGCTAAGCTAAGCTAACCTCTGTTTTTTTTTTTTTTTTCCAGGCAAAGTGGGCGAGCCGGTCTACTCTCCTGGTCACAGTGGCTCTCAGACGACGTCGCCTGTCGCCCTGCCGCGGCTCCGTAACAACAACCACAACCCGCTGACGGTACGAGCACACCATCATCAGTTTGCTGTACGTTGTTGTGTTTATAACCCCCCAATTCATCAGAGTTTACAGGCGCATGGTGATGTGGTGTGGACTTTGTCCACTAAAGAAACTTTCCGTAGGTGTGTCTATGATTACCCATCCAGGTAAATTGGGATACCTGAACCAATGCTGTAGTTTAACTTGACTCACTCTGGTCTGCTCGTTGTTCTCTGCACAAATGATGTTTGGCGACAGTTTTCATGTTTCTTTTCCATTGGTCTCTCTTTCATTGATTTTGTGCGATGTAGAGTAGCTGCTGTTAGCTAATGATAGCTCAGTTGTTGTTTTTTAATCGGGCTGCCCGGACTGTGAGCTCAGAGCACCAGTGTCGCGCCAGAACAGGAGCTGGGGCAAGTGGGGAATGTAACCGGGCTCTCCAGCCTCTGCAGACGTTGACGGAGGAAGCTAAGACGAGACTTTGAGAGACAATTCATGAATTTGAATGTAATAATTCAGATTTTGATGTTAACAAGCTCCAGTATGTTTGAGGAACACGTGAACGTTGATATATGTGACGTGTTTTTGGGGGCTTGAGTTTGGTTGCCTCGTGCAGCTGTGCGTTATGTAATATTGCGTTTTATCGTCTGAGTTTCTGTCCCCGGTTTGTCTTCTGAACGTTCCTCGAGCTTTTTCTCGACGTGTCGTTTGACTGCTCATCATTTTTGCTTGTGTATAAATGTTTAAGAATACTTTAATTCTCGCTGTAGAGACTTTAGACGGTTGTAGTTTGAACCAGCGAGCGGCAGTTAGCGGGTAGCAATGACCAGAGCAGCAGTTCTCTGGGACAGTCAGCTGTAGCCACCCGGCTAATAATAGCCGTCGGCTCCAGGATGCTTTAAACAGCTGATTGGTTTATAGGCTGGTGTGAAGGACACACACACACACACACACACACACAGCTGATGCAGCATTTATTTACTCTGTTACCTTCAGTGGTGTCCTTCACTGTTAGCATTAGCAGGATTTCCTGTAACTCACCGTAATGGAGCTTTTATGAGTTCTGATCAGATAACAGCCTTTGATAACCAACATTTATATTGAACAGCTGAAAGCATACAGACTGTCTGAAACCTGGACGTAGTCTCTGTGACGTCCCCGCAGACTGTCTGAAACCTGGACGTAGTCTCTGTGACGTCCCCGCAGACTGTCTAAAACCTGGACGTAGTCTCTGTGACGTCCCCGCAGACTGTCTAAAACCTGGACGTAGTCTCTGAGACGTCCCCGCAGACTGTCTAAAACCTGGACGTAGTCTCTGAGACGTCCCCGCAGACTGTCTAAAAACTGGACGTAGTCTCTGAGACGTCCCCGCAGACTGTCTAAAACCTGGACGTAGTCTCTGTGACGTCCCCGCAGACTGTCTAAAACCTGGACGTAGTCTCTGTGACGTCCCCGCAGACTGTCTAAAACCTGGACGTAGCCTGACAACACACATTGTGTTGTTGTGTGTGTTGTCAGGCGAGTCACACTCTCATGTATCACTGTGACTGTGTCATGTTATTGTTTTGATTTCCTCTCTCGACTCCACTTCCTTGTTTTTATACGATGCTCCGCTCATTGGTCAGATCGTTAGAAGACACACACACACACACACACACACACACACGCAGGTGTTTGAACCGTGCCGCTGTGTAACGGTGATCTGAAACCAAACGCACCTCTGTTATCTGAAAGGACCCAGGTGTGCTGGTCTCCACGGCAACAGGGAGTGACTCACCGAGCGACAGACAAAGAAACCAAACGAGGAGAGAAAGACAGCTGTGTAATTAGACTGGACGAGGTTTAATTTCAGGGAACACATTACTCATTTTGGGCATTAATTAACCAAATTTAATCTCTGATATCTGTCAGGCTCCAAACACGACAGCAAACCCCTCTTGTCTTCTTCTTCTTATTGCAGTTTTTAACTCACCTTGACCAGAAATCTGAAGGAAGGTGCAGAAACAAAGTCATCAGAATGTCATTTCAATGTGACTGTATGGATCCAGTAATGTTGAGTTTTAATAACAACAACAAGATTGATTGGTATTAACTTTTTATAATTCTCAGACTTACTTGTTTGGCATATGCTCAAATTTTTAAGTTTGGAACTACAGTTCCCACAATGCTTTGGGGGATAAAACAGAAAGTATTCACGATTCGATTCTGACACAGGCTTACTCAACTGTGATTGGAGCACAGAGAAAAAAGGGGCAGGGCTTAAGAAGGGTCAGTTAATATGTTAACACATCCAACATTTAAGAAGTAATAATTAAAATAAGATTATTAACGACACACAGGTGTCTTTAACGACCCACAGGTGTCTTTAACGACCCACAGGTGTCCTTAACGACCCACAGGTGTCCTTAACGACACACAGGTGTCCTTAACGACCCACAGGTGTCCTTAACGACCCCAGTCCACAGGTGTCCTTAACGACCCCAGTCCACAGGTGTGTCCATGAGTCACATGCCTCTGAAGGCGTCAATGATTTTTCTCGTATCGCTCAAGCTCTGGCTGATCTGATGTCTTCCTTGTATTTCCCACCAGGGGAGCTCTAAAGCCGTCATGTCGGACGCCGTCCAGCTGTCATCGCAGTCGCAGGTCCAAGTCACCCAGCTGTACGAGGAGAACACAAACAAGCGTCCGGTCCTCACCTCCCAGCCCAACGGTCTGGCTCCACTCGGGTCCACCCGGCCAGGGCTGCCACTGCCGGACCGCCAGACTTCTGCCTCAGAGCCCGCCCACCACTGCCGGCAGAGCAGCGCCGCCTCCAATAAGTCGACAGACGGCAAGCCAAAAACCACCGCCTTGACCCCGGAGCAGGCCATGAAGCAGTTCATGTCCAAAATGTCGTCGTTTGAACACCACGAGGTGTTCAACTACCCTGAAGGTGAGTGGTCTGAAGACGTTTTCATTGGCTGACACTGATGAGAACAAAAGCGATAATCTGTCTCGTTCACCTGTTTGTCCTCAGTGTATTTTGTTGGTCCAAATGCCAAGAAGAGGTCAGGGGTCATGGGCGGAGCCAACAACGGTGGCTACGACGACGATCAGGGATCCTACATCCATGTTCCACATGACCACATCTCCTACCGCTACGAAGTCCTGAAGGTCATCGGCAAGGGCAGCTTTGGACAGGTACGACTAGCAACGTAATTGCTCGTGATAGTTGATGGAAACACGACTAAGACGTACTATCCGGACGATAATTTCTAAGATCAATGAGAGCATCTTGTTTCTCTTCCCCCTGCAGGTGGTGAAGGCCTTCGACCACAAGTCTCAGACCCACGTGGCTCTGAAGATGGTCCGCAACGAGAAACGCTTTCACCGTCAGGCGGCGGAGGAGATTCGCATCCTGGAGCACCTGAGGAAGCAGGACAAGGACTCGGGCATGAACGTCATCCACATGCTGGAGAACTTCACCTTCCGAAACCACATCTGCATGACCTTCGAGCTGCTCAGCATGAACCTGTACGAGCTAATCAAGAAGAACAAGTTCCAGGGCTTCAGCCTCCCGCTGGTCAGGAAGTTTGCCCACTCCATCCTGCAGTGTCTGGACTCTCTGCACAAGAACCGCATCATCCACTGCGACCTCAAGCCTGAGAACATTTTGCTCAAGCAGCAGGGACGCAGTGGCATCAAGGTGAACCTCTCAAAAACAAGGGTAGCGAGAAACTTAGGAGTCATAATCGCTGACCAACTAACTAACTGGAATGCCCTACCAGTTCCTACCAGTTCCTACCAGTTCCTACTAGATCAGGGGCATCCCTCTCTACCTTTAAAAACCTCCAGCTCTTCAGAGAGGATCTCCTCTATAACACTGCCAACAACTGGACATGCTAAATCTACCCCCCTCTACAACTGTTACAGTGCTTACTGCTCGTTTTTGTGCAACCGCCTTGTTAATCCATCTACCAAACATTCTTTCTGTCTCTCCAGGTCATCGACTTTGGTTCTAGCTGTTATGAACATCAGAGAGTTTACACTTACATCCAGTCCAGGTTCTACCGAGCGCCAGAGGTCATTCTAGGTAAGAAGAACAAACAGAAAAACTGAAAGCAGCCTCAAGTTTCAGTTCCTTTCAGCCATGAGAATCAAATTTACTGAGTCAGCTTTTATCATCAGCATGTGGTAATTCATGTGAGAGCACATGCAGTCGTTTAATCCATCAAAGTGAATATTACGTCTGCATTCATAAACCATAAAAATTTAATTTATTACAGACCTCAAATGGATTTGCTGCCGTAACTCAACAATTTCAAAGCTGCAACTCCTGTCCACATTCAGGGCAACGTCTAACTCAACTAATAATTCAAGAAACCACAATTCAAGCGGCCCTTTATTTTCTATCTGTGTTTTGTAGACCGGTAGACACCAGCTCTCCAATCAAGGATAAATAAAGTCACAGTTGTTAGATTAGCAAGTTAAAGTTCATGGAAGTATAAACCAAACAGTTGCTGCCCAGAAGGTAGAAAGTCAATCCATCCATCCATGAACCGATGGATTGATTGAACGTCCAGATCTTGACTCTTGTCAATCTTTGCCCTCTCCTCCAGGCTCTAGGTATGGGATGCCTATCGACATGTGGTCTCTGGGCTGCATCCTGGCCGAGCTGCTAACTGGTTACCCGCTGTTGCCGGGCGAAGACGAAGCCGACCAGTTGGCCTGCATCATCGAACTGGTTGGCATGCCCAGCCAGAAGCTCCTCGACGCCTCCAAGAGAGCCAAGAACTTTGTGTCGTCCAAAGGATACCCGCGGTACTGCACCGTCACCACGCTTCCCGATGGCACCACCGTGCTCAACGGTGGCCGCTCGCGACGAGGGAAGGTACGTGGCCCGCCGGGCAGCAAGGACTGGAGCGTGGCACTGAAAGGCTGCGACGACCCGCTGTTCCTGGACTTCCTCAAACAGTGTTTGGAGTGGGATCCGGCTCTCAGGATGACACCCAGCCAGGCGCTGCGCCACCCCTGGCTGAGGAGGCGACTTCCTAAGCCGCCAACAGGAACCACCACTGGGGACAAGACCTCCTCCTCCTCCAAACGGGGCACCACCACCACCGATGGCGCAATCACCTCAATCTCCAAACTCGCCACCACCTCCTCAACCACCACGTCCTCCTCCTCCAAAACCAGGACTAACTTGGCGGCGATCACTGACGCCAACGGAAACATCCAGCCTAGGACGGTTTTGCCCAAGCTGGTCAGCTGAGAGTGAATGCACCCCACTCGCTGTGGTGTTGTAAGCTCATGAGCGTCCGTGAGCAAACCAGCTGGAACTGAATAAAACTGGTTTTGTCCAGTTTTGAAGAGCGTTTGGTTTTTTCACGCTGGTTTTCACAGCGTTGTTGGAGTGCGTTCAAGACAAATGCAGTTGTGGAAACTCAGCGTTTGGGGTGTTAAAATGTGCAGAATGGGCCAGGCTGGGATGTAAAAGCTGAGCTGAAGGAAACTTTACTGATAAATCTGGGTGCGTTCAGACTCCTCAACTTGTCAGTCCTGTCTGGGGAAAAAAGAGACGATAGTTGTTTTTACGTTACGAGCAGCGCAACAGGAAGTAACCACGTAATGTTGATCGCGGAAGGCTGCTCAGACAATCAGAACACACCACTCTGTAGCTCCAAACACACAAACACATCACAAACATGGTGCTGACGGAGGGAACAAGGCTTTTTTTTTATGTTTTTAGCACAGAATCTATTCAGCTGAGCTGATCGACGAATCGATTAGACACCAAAAACAACTTTTTAACGACCTTAGTCTTACGAGGTTATATCTGCAGACGTGGCTGGTGTGGTTTACTGACACGAGTCAAACATGTCCTGAAACTAAAAATCAACGATTGGGTCGCTCTAATCTTTGTGTCATATCATCATGAAATAACATATTTTGTTACGTTTCAGTCAATCAAAACAAATTTTAAGCAACCTGAACCATCTAACTAGTTAGCTGGCTAACTGTCTTAGCTCAGCTGATGTTTTACAGCCCGTGTTATCGAGCTAGCTTTGTGCCTGTCGGCTGGCTAACTGTTTACCGGCTGTTGGTTTGTCAGACAGCTATTTGTTTTGTGTTTAGCTGTCACTTTGCTACCTGTTTAACTTTTAATATCTGTCAGCTAGCTACAGCTAGCTCACTATTTGCCTTTTTTTGGCAGTCTGGTGGCTAGCCTTAGCCTTCTTTTAGCCATAGCCTGTTAGCTCTCCACTGCCCGGCCTTACGAAACACAGATTTTTTAAAAAGTTTCTTTTTTTTTTCTCTCTGAAGCTTAGCATAAAGATGCTAACTTCCCTTTTTAAGCAACCAAATCTGATTTGTTGAGGACACAACATGGCTGAAGGAGGACAGACAAGAAGTTAGGACAAAGGTTAAAGTGATAAGTCAAAGGACGAATGTTCAGAACCAAAGTCTAGAAAATTAAGATGTTGGCAGCAATTAGCTAAAAATTTGGCTATTTTTTTAGGGATGCACCGAAATGAAAATTGGCCGAAACCGAAACACCGAAAGAAATTCTTGTCAATTATTAGAACCATCGCATTCATAGCTATGACTGTGTACTAACCTCACAAAAGTCACGGCATTGCAATTCAAAGAATTAATCAATAAGTATGAAAGTATGAAAATATTTATTTAGCACTGACGTTACAACAATGCAGAATATAAATTAAAATTCAAAACAAAATGTTTAACTTGACCTAGAACTGACTGGTCTGCTGAAAGACTCTAAAATTAAATATGTTCTCTCATAAAGAGATTTTTCGTGCGCGCTGCTTTATTCCCACATCCAAGTAATGATCCTTATAAACGCGGATCAAGTACAGTCGCGATGAAGTGCAGAGGATCCGAACAGACTCCGTGTACCTTTCATTGTTTTTACTCCGTGGTCCGTCTCAACCTCTTAACGGAATAACGTCTGCTACGAGATATTGAAATACGTCCACACCGCAGACGTGTTGACTCTTATCCAGATAACCGTGTGCTGGCTGCACTTCCTGCTTGCGTCACAATTCTGTTTCGGCCGAAAGACCTACATCACCGAAACAACACGGCCGAAAACCGAAAATTCACTTTTGGGCCATTTTCGGTGGCTGAATTTTCGGTGCATCCCTACTATTTTTAAATGTGATCAAACAGAAGCTGTCGCTCGAAGCTAACGTGGGTCAAACTATTGCCTGGATAGACAAACAACAGCAACAAGCTCGTTTTAAACTAATTTTATGATCTATGATTTATGATTTTTATCACGCTAATAAAACTCCAGGCTTCAGGAAATGACCTTCAGACACGCAGGAATCACATGACCCCAAAATACCTTCCGTAATGTCACAGCCTAGAGCAGTGTTCGTCTGTATAGAGCGCTCACTGTGTTTAAATGATCAGTTATAATCGTCTGTGTGTCTGAACAACGAAGACGTTTTATGGCGGTCCTTTTAAACTTTTATGTAACTCGAGCTCAGCTGTAAGCAATAGCCCGAAGGGACCTTAAATATAGGTCCAGTGCAAAGAAATGTGAGCCTCGAGTTGTATTTTAGGACGACAAACTGTAACACTTTGTTACTGTCGTCAGTCCGCGGAGGTCAGCTTGTTATGAAAGAGAGTGGGAGCCTTCTGGGTTCAAGGTGGGAACAATTTCTATACCAGCTCAACACATCGTGAAGTCTCAGCCAAGAAATACTGCAATATGTGTTTGGAACAAAAAGCCTTTTTACAGCCTCGGCTAACTTCGAAGCGAACGCGATGTTAGCGCGGGTGATTCCGAGCGGATTAAATGTGAAACGTGTCCGGTAAAACAAAGATAATAATGTCGTCACAAAGAGCTCCAGTCACATCAGGACGTGTGCGGGCGTTTCCTCGGCTGCTTGCAGTGGTTGTCACAACCGTAGGCGACTGTTCAGATTCTTAATATAATAAAGATAATGATGTCACATTAGATGAACATAAATATAATGACAATATAAAAAAACAAGTGAGAGGTAAAAGAGCTGATTACAGGAGAGACTTTTATATAAATACATATCAGTGTATGTTTGTCGTACCGGCTTTAAAAGGTGTACGTCAGACTTTACTTGTTTTACGGGTCGTTTACGATAATTCAGCGTCGCGTTCTCGCTCGTAAAAAACAGGCGAAAGGAAACTGGGCCAACCACTAAAAGTCAGTCCCACGTTTACTCTTGTCCGGCGGCTTCTTGCTCGCTCACTCTCTCCTTTTCTCTTCTTAGCTTCCTCCGTCAGCGTCCTCTTCGCTCTCTTCTCCTCTGCCATTATGTCCGTAGAGGCCGCTGAGCCCGGTTACATCGCAAAGACTCCAGAGTCTCTCTCGGAGTTGATCTGGCTGTAAACCGTCAATCGTCTTGCAGGTTAACTTTGTCGGGCGGCACTGCGAAGGCGGCAGACATTAGCTAACAGCAGCTACAGTCAGTTTACTTCACTGCCCATCAGGAAAGTCTGTAAATCGGAGAGTTGAGACGCCGCTGAGCATGCGGGGAAAGAGTCCTGTGGAACCTCTGCTGTGACTGAGCTCTGACGAGATGTAAAATATGAAATAAACAGATCCAAAACATGAAATAAGCAGCTGCAAACGAGCTGTGCTGATTATTGATCAAAGGTCAGTATTGATAAACTATCAATGTGATCGGGGAGGGGAGGGGAGGGAGGGAGGAGGTGTCTGAAGATGATTCTTATTTATTTAGTACAATTTAATTAATATTTATTAATCTAATCAACAGATTTACTATGACGTGCAGTTCATACCGTATACTTGAATGTGTGTGTGTGTTGTATGTAGCAGTGTGTGTGTATGTCGGTTTTCTTAAAGCTTGTTCCCTCACACACAAACACACACACGTAAATCTATAAACACAAACGTATCTGAACGCACTCGAGTCGAGACGTACCGTGAGGAGACAGGAGGAGGAGGAGGAGGTGGTCGTCGTGGGCGCCGTCTGCACGGCGACTGTGATGTAAATGTAGCACATGAGGACGTGACGACGACGTGACGTGACGCACGGAAGGAACTGATGATGTAAAAACACAGACGCTACCATCTCCGCCCATCTCAGGGGAAGCTCCGCCCACTCCTGGACAGGAAACAGGATGTAACTGAGGGAGGGGGAGGGGTGTGTGTGGGGGGGTGTTCCTGTTTGTTTTCTAAAGATTTGATTGGTTGGTTGGTTGATTGTGGGTTTTTTTAAAGTATTTTTTTTTAGTGAGACGAGTGCTGAGAGTCGTAACTTTGTGCCTTCAGTATCTCATCGCCATGCCACGCCCACCCAACACACACACACACACACACTTACAATGGTGATGTCATGGCAACAACATACGTAACTCGCCTCGAGTTTTGGCGGCCAAAGTCGTGCGTTGCTGATTGGCTCCCCGGTTCGTTTTAGCAAAGTTTCCCAAAGACGCCCCGCCCCCCACCACCCGGTGACCTCTGAACCTGCGAGCACACGCTCCAAGGCGCCGCCAATGAAAAAATTCAAACCCCGTTAACATAAAATCGTACTTTGACTCGTTCACAATCAAAGTCGTGTCCATCGAACGTCGGTTAAGACTGTGCCAACGCTTTGTTACTGTCGATGGACGAACAGATGAAGCGACCGTGCTCTGTATGCAAAACAATGTTTGGCTCTTTCGTGCACTTTTATCAGCTGGGCACCGGATACTTGATTATCCCGGTTGTCTTGAATGCAGCATTAAAAAATGGAAGCCCATTCCCGCCAAGAAACCGTCAAAATTTTGACTTGCTTTTTGTACAATCGTAACGATCACGCAATTTTTTTTGTCTTTTTGACTTAGTAAGTCAAAAGTCAAAAAGTTCAGATAAGAAAGTCGAAATTTTGACTAAAGAACGTTAGCTTGGTAGCTTTTAGCATTACCGTTAGCTCACAGGTGCTAACTGACATCACTGTAGGTCAAGCTGCCATTCTAACCAGCTAACGTAATGTAGCTACAATTGCAATTTTGCCTTTTTTTTTCTTAGTAAGTCCAAATTTTGACTCAAAAAGTTCAAATAAGAAAATAAATCAAAACATTTTGACTAAAGAACGTTAGCTTGGTAGCTTTTACCATTACCGTTAGCTTACAGGTGTTAACTGCCATTCTACCCAGCTAACGTAATGTAGCTACAATTGCAATTTTTCTTTTTTTCCTCTTAGTAAGTCCAAATTTTGACTCAAAAGTTCAAATTAGTGTCTCGTTTTTATTATTTTATTTATGTTTCTCTTTAATGTTTCTGGTAGAAATGGGCTTCCGTAGAGTTTACAGCGCCATCAGAGCAGACCAACGCACCAACAACAGATTGTAGCTTTAAACTGATTAACACTGACTTAAACAAGTGTGTGTGTGTGTGTGTGTGTGTTGGGGTGTGGGAGGTCGTATATAACATGGCTGCACAATGTACAGACACATATCAGCCAACTGTCGCCACATGTCGCCTCAGGACGGACCGACGACAGGGCTAAGCTAACACTAGCCTACTGCTAACTGACTGCTAGTAGCACCTAGCACGTTTGTACCAAGCCCGCTAACGGCTCGCGCGGCGCTCACGCGAGCTGTTAACGTTAGCATTAATGTTGTTGTTTTGTTGTTGTTTTTGTTTCACGTTGGTACCTCAGACCGCTCAGTTATGATTATTACTGTTGTCATTGTTGTGACTAACACCCAGGGCATTTGGTTAAATTTACCAAAGTGCATTCCTTTTACAAAGCTAGCCGAGAGCTAGCCGCTCAAACAGACACATTTGTAGGACGGAAAGTTCGAAACGTAAGTGAACAATCGGAGGGAAAGCAGGAGGGAAGGGGGAACACGCGATAGTGTTTTTGTTTTTTAAAACAGGTGGTTACGAGTCTGCGTTAGCTGACCTCTCGGTAGCATCAGAAATGTTCGTTTCTGCTCACGCGTGAAAGCAGCTGTAGCCGAACTAGCCTACCAGCTCGTTTTTAGCCATTTAGCTTCTTATCCGGAGGTTAGCGTTAAGCTGCGCTGTATTTCTGTGACGTTTGCCAGCTGGGTTTTATTTTATTGTGGATTTTATCTGTACATAATGTGGAAAAAATGTTTGAATATTTTTTTTTTTTTTGGGTTGAATGCGCTGCTGTGCCACGCCGCGGCCAGTTTTACAACGTACTGTATCTACTGTACAGAACACAGAAGTCGACACTTTTTCTAGTGAGCCTTTGTTAAATTTTATTGTGGTGGAAAAAAATATTATTATTATTATTAATAAAACAGTTTTATTGTTCATGTTTGCGTATTGTTCTTTCAGTGTAAAATAAATTCATACGATACCAGCTGAAGGTATCAGGTAACATCGTGTTTTTAACGTAACTACATCACGTTAAAAAGCTAACGTAAGAATTTTACTACATTACGTTAGCTTGTTAGCTCTTAACGTTACCACATGTCACGTTAGCTTACAGGAGCTAACGGACGTAAGGTTGGCGTTCTATAAAATATGAAGTGGCTAACAAGCTAACGTGACAACATTACTACATCTCGTAACTACGTTACGTTAGCATGGTAGCTTCTAACGCTCGGCTAACGGCATTAGCCAGAAATGTAAGACCAAAAAAAAAAATAATTCTGATGTAAAATTATAATTTGTTAAGTTTAATCATGTTCAAACACGGAGGTCGATGCTTCTCCTCCTCTTCCATCCCAGGTCGAAACACATCCAACTGCATCACACAGGGATGCTGGATGGGACCCGGGGTTACCATGACGACGCGGGCTCGCAGGTGCTAATGAATGCAGCGTTGTCAGGGGGGAGGAGGAGGAGGATGTGACATCACAGCTCTGTGATGAGGAGCCAGGAAACAGCAAGGCGCGTAGTCGTGACAACCGGTAATCACCCCACAATGTTAATAACACTGTTTAAGATTAACACACACACACACACACACACACACACACACACACGCGCGCACAGAGAGGAAGTAAAAGCGTCATTCAATAAAAATAATCTTTATTTTTAAACTGACACGCTCAGTGATGAATCTTTGTAACTCTGACGTTTGTGGTGAAACGTCGTCAACTATCAGATGGTTCGACATTAAATTGTGTTCAGGATGAATTCCAGAAACCTTTAAAGGAACAGAAAAAAAAATGTGTTTATGAGAGAATAATCACCTTACCTAAAACCAGGACGTAGTCTCTGTGACGTCCCCACAGACTGTTTAAAACCTGGACGTAGTCTCCGTGACGTCCCCGCAGACTGTCTAAAACCTGGACGTAGTCTCCGTGACGTCCCCGCAGACTGCCTAAAACCTGGATGTAGTCTCTGTGACGTCCCCACAGACTGTCTAAAACCTGGACGTAGTCTCCGTGACGTCCCCGCAGACTGTCTAAAACCTGGACGTAGTCTCCGTGACGTCCCCACAGACTGTCTAAAACCTGGATGTAGTCTCCGTGACGTCCCCACAGACTGTCTAAAACCTGGACGTAGTCTCTGTGACGTCCCCGCAGACTGTCTAAAACCTGGACGTAGTCTCCGTGACGTCCCCGCAGACTGTCTAAAACCTGGACGTAGTCTCCGTGACGTCCCTGCAGACTGTCTAAAACCTGGACGTAGTCTCTGTGACGTCCTCGCAGACTGTCTAAAACCTGGACGTAGTCTCTGTGACGTCCCCACAGACTGTCTAAAACCTGGACGTAGTCTCTGTGACGTCCTCGCAGACTGTCTAAAACCTGGACGTAGTCTCTGTGACGTCCCCGCAGACTGTCTGACAAAGTCTCTGTGACTCCGTGATCTTAATCTAGTATTAAATTATCATTTAGCAGTAAATATTTTAACGTTTTCAGCAGATTTAAATGATAAATAAATTAATAAATTAGCTGCAGATGAATTTTCAGTCTCAAATCAAATCAAATATTTATAAAAGTTTTTTTGGTTGATCTGGACTCGTCTGTGCTCGCCCTCTTCCTGCCTCTCTCCCCTGTCATTGACCAGTTAATGAATTCACCATGGTAACGAGGAGCAGCCATGTGATTGGAGCAGCTGTGCTCCATATTAGGCAGCGAGGAGATTAGCTGGAAGGACACGGCTGCTAATTATAGAAGCTAACCGAGGCTAAGTGCATGAAGGAGCTGCTGCTGCTGCTGCCTGGCTCAAGGGCAGCTTCATAATGCAGCATGATGTAATTATTGATCAATTAAACTTGTTTAATACGAGGCAGCCTGTACAAACTTAAAAACAGAGGTTGTATGATGTGTTCTTTGAGTTTTCCTGACCTCATTTAAAAAAATATATAATGATAACAATGTGAAGATAGTCTGGGGCTGTCAGCAGGCCCTGGGGTCTAATGAAAGACACTACTGAGCTGAATTATGGGAAATGTAGGATTAAGAGTTTTGACTTACACTAGTCATTGTTGCCCATAAAACAAGAAGTAGAGTGAAGTAGCCAATAGTGAGTGTGCGTGTTTTTAAGTGGCTCTAACGGTGACGCGTGGACGGACTTTAATCTGGACTTTCTTTGGTTTGGGTCTCTTCCAGCGTCGAGGTCGGAGGTTTCACCGCGTGACGCCATCTGCAGCATCTCTGATGTCAAACAAATGAGATTCAACTCGAGTGTGTGTGTGTGTGTGTGTCTAAAACTGGATGTAGCTCAGAGCTCAGCAGGAGATCATGACAGCCACACACACACACACACACACACACACACACACACACTGGTAACCTGATAGAGTGTCACTTGCTGCAGGGGATTATGGGTCCAAATTAATATCCACTTACTGCACAAATGTCAAAAAACCTTCACTAAAACACACAAATGTGTGCACATACAGATTGTTGGCCGATGGTGGGCCGATAGTTGGCCAGCGGTGGGTCGATTGTTGGCTGATGGTGGGCCGATAGTTGGCCAGCGGTAGGTCGATTGTTGGTCAGCAGTTGGTCGATTGTTGACTGATGGTGGGCCGATAGTTGGTCGATTGTTGACTGATGGTGGGCCGATAGTTGGTCGATTGTTGGCTGATGGTGGGCCGATAGTTGGTCGATTGTTGGCTGATGATGGGCCGATAGTTGGTCAATGGTGGGCCGATAGTTGGCCAGCGGTGGGTCGATTGTTGGTCAGCAGTTGGTCGATTGTTGACTGATGGTGGGCCGATAGTTGGTCGATTGTTGGCTGATGGTGGGCTGATAGTTGGTCGATTGTTGGCTGATGGTGGGCCGATAGTTGGTCAATGGTGGGCCGATAGTTGGCCAGCGGTGGGTCGATTGTTGGCTGATGGTGGGCCGATAGTTGGTCAATGGTGGGCCGATAGTTGGTCAATGGTGGGATGATAGTAACCTGCTTATCTCTTGCTAGCTCTTTGCTGTTTCCTGTCTGAAGTTTCACTTTCACAGTTTCATGTGTTCATATTAATTCTTCCTATTACTTCTACCTTTCTTCAGAAATCAGATGATCTGTTGACTGAAATCAGAAGCCCTCATCGCCGCTGGGTTCACATCCAGACTGTGGACGTCAGACACAAGCAGTACACTCATGTTATGTTATTTTTCCTGTGTTAGAACTGTTCTCAGACGAGTGTTTTGACACTGAATAACTTACACAGATTGCCTTCGTCTGTTGGAGGGGGCGACTGCCAACCGAGAATAACCCAAAGATCTCCATCGGCAGTTTGTTCTGCTGCTCCAAACCCAACAAATCTGGGAGGTTTGGGTCGTGTTCAGGCCTCACTTCAAACATTTCTTTATTTCATTAGTATTATGAACATTCACCCTCGGGCTGGTCTGGTTTGTAGATTCAGCCAAGTGTCTGTTTGCTGTTTGTTTTATTGACTAATCTGCCAATTATTTATTCAATGAATTGATTATAACTTAATCACATTATCTTAGATGACAAAGTGTTCAACAAACAGTTGAACACGGTTGTTTACCTGCGCTGTATCACACTGAGCTGCTGATACTGACACCTGACTCCACCCACCTCTGTTTGTGTAACTCAAACCAAACGCACCTGTCGCTCCTGAACGCCTCCTCAGGCTTCTTTTTAAACTTTGTCCATAAACCTAAAGATCACCATTAAATTAATAAATAACATGATTTAATGATAATATTTGTATATCTAAATTTAACCTTGCAGTCCAGGAGGTGTTTAGCCTAGCTTAGCACAAAGACTGGAAGCAGGTGGAAACTGCTAGCCTCGCTCCTTCAAAGTTATATTTTAAGCAGACATGTTGCATCTCGTTTACTGAAAACCTAGAAGTCCACCCTGTGGGAGAAGAGAGCCCCCGCTGTGAAGATGACAGAAAGCTGACTCTCCCAGCATGCAGTGGGCTGTCACCTGAGCAGGTGGGGGTCTGACCTACAGACCCAGATAATGAATATATAGAGAGAGAGTGAGGTAGAGTCAGCAGCAGGTGTCACACTCATCACCGATGCCATGTTGGCTCCACGGTCCTGCTGAAAGGCTGTTGCTGGGGTAACCGGTGGTGGGTGTCTTGTTTGTGTTGCCATGGTGACATTTTGACCAAGCTATGTTTAGTTGGCCCATTATAACCCCTCTCTTCTTCTCTGTCCATAAGTCCATAGAGGCTGCTGACCCCAGTTACATTGCCCACTTGCCCAGCTCCTGTTCTGTCACGACACTGGCTCTGCTCCCCATCAGGCCTATAAACCTCGTCCTCTTCTTCTTCTTCTTCCCGGTGGTCCAAAACGCTGTGGTACGAACACTAACAGCTAACAGACTGAGCTAACAGCAGCTACAGCTGTCAGCAGGTTACTTCACTGTCCATCATAAACTCTGTAAATCACAGAGAGTTGAGGCGGAGCAGCCGGAGGACATCAGAGGGAAAACCAGAAAACATTTCCTCCATAAAATATGATCCAGTTTCACCAGAATCAGTGAAATAGTTGCTGCTGTGTGACTTAGTGCCGTAAAGCGTTACGTACTTCTCCCGACCCGGAGCCCAAAGTTACATAGTGTGAGAACAGACGTACGAATGACAGAGACACCGTTCAGCTGATCACAGGTCATTGTGGGTCAACAGGAGGTCACAGACTTTAGATTATTAAAGTTTCATGTTGATTTAAAAAGTCTAAATTCTTTCGAGCGCTTTGACTCGGTGTGCAGCAGTTTGTTGGTTCTTTGTCTGTTGCAGTCGAACGTTTCACTAAATATAAAACCAGTCATGGAAACTGTCTGTACCTGCCTCCCTCCCCTCTCCTCTGCTCTGCTCTCTGTATAATTGAATATAGACTCCAGCAGGCGCTCGGTGATCTGCTCGGAGGGTCTCTGAGTTCAGGACAAATGGAAAACTGTGTGTGTGTGTGTGTGTGTGTGTGTGTGTGTGTGTGTGTGTGTGTGGTCAGATGGTGTCAGATTTGTCAGGCCAGAGGTCAGTTTATTTCCAGCGTCTCTCTTCATCATACAACTCTCTCTCACACACACACTCCCTCGGTGTGATCTGTCCGTCGCTCACTCCTCGATGTGAATATTTACTGAATGAACGACATAATTCATGATCAGCTGTTCAAACTCTAAACGCTGACAGGAAGTCAGAGTTTAAAACTCTCCTCTGTAGTTAAAGTTATAATCTGCTGCCATCTAGCAGTAAGAAGCCGGTACTACACCCATTGACATTTGACGGTAGTTACTGTTTCCTCATGCTCGTCAAGGTCGCAGGGGGCGGGCTACACCCTGGACAGGTCAACAACTGGAAAAACTGACACTGACAAAGAGACTCGACCTTTCTGGTTCCCTCTCCGAACTCCTCCATTCATCTACGACCCAAATTTCACCTCTTAATCCCTCTATCCTTCCTTCATCTCTCCTACAGTACATCATCTCCTTCATCCACAACATGCAGTGAACCTGTCTAAGTCTAAATCATTACTCTTCTTCCACCACTTGAATCCAAATCTCTGCCTTCAGTCTTTAAAGTTACGAAATCGGCTCTTCGAGATCTGTTCAGGGATTTCAGCTCAGCTCAGACTTTAATCTGATTCATATAATCCTGTGAGAGTCTTTTGTAGTTTCACTGCTTGTCCACCAGATATCAGCAGAGACTTTAAATAAAAGTGTCAGTTCTGTCACGACCCTGACGAGTGTTTAACGGCCCAGTCGAGGTGAAGCATCTCGATCTAAATACTTAATTTAATGTTCCTGGGAGTCCTGACACAGACAAGAGGCACTACCAAACACCTTCTTCTCAATCTCTGAACCAACATTTGGTACAAACAGCTAAGACTGTCCATCACACCTCTGAGAAATATGATATAAGTACATAGATATGAGGAGGTAAAACCTGTGTGTGCACCTACAGGTTGGTTAACAAGGCTGTTGTGGAGAAGTTGCTGAAGTCAAAGGTCAAAGGTCAGGAGTTCAGAAAGTGTTCAGGAGCCTCTGATGTCTTATGCTGTATTATTTATTGACGCTTGATCAAGGAGAATTAGAGACACTCTCAAAGTTCATCAGAAGTGCCTGAGTCGGTCTCACATTCTGCCCAACTCATCCTGGTGGATCGACTTTAAACCCCAAGATAACACCACAAATACTACACGCCCAGAATGAGTCACAGAGAATGTCTTTACCCATGGAGGTGTTATTGTCAGCATGTTCTAGTCTGGAGACACAGATGTCTGTTTACGCAGATTGGACCGTCAACAACAAGCTATCTATTATGTCTATGAAGGCAGCAACAGGTCTCTGTGACCCTGGACACCACAGTGTTGAGATAGACTGGCACCTACTGTTCCCAACCAAAGACAAACAACTAATACTGCTGAGGACCTCAGGGCCCAAGTTAACGTTCTAAAGTTAAACGATTAAAGACTTTCATTTCCTTCATTGAGAGTGTCGTCTCCTGGATCATAGAGCTTCCAGTGACGATCACTGACAGTATAAACAACAGACGTCGTCTCCGTGACGTCACCCCGCTGTGAAGCTCGGTGTGGTCGCGCTGGTTGACGCCATCTTGCCAGTCCGGCCTGTTCTGCCTCCCGTTAATCGGATCATCGGCGGACCTGAGGCGGGCTGGATGACGCCAGGTTGTGTCACTTTAACACAGTCTGAGTTTTCTTGGTGTGACACCTTGTGGACATCAGAGGAACTGCAGCTTCTGCTCAGGCTTCACACTGTGGTGGTGGCTGCTGATTGGACGCTTCTTGTCTTAAACTGGCAAAATATATTTGGATATTTTATTTATTCAGATCAGTGTAGTATTTGTGGTGTTATCTTGGGGTTTAAAGTCGAGTTGGGCAGAATGTGAGACCGACTCAGGCACTTCTGATGAACTTTGAGAGTGTCTCTAATTCTCCTTGAACAAGCGTCAATAAATAATACAGCATAAGACATCAGAGGCTCCTGAACACTTTCTGAACTCCTGACCACTGACTTCAGCAACTTCTCCACAACATTCCTGCGCCAAAATTCAAATAAAAATAATAAAACTGTTGGTTTGTGATGAACTGATGAATGAACAGAGTTATTCAGTCCTGAGCAGAAAAAAGTGCAGATCATCTTTTATTTCTGCTTTCGCCTCCCACTTACTATCGCTTTAAAACGAAACTTAATGTGGTGTGTGTGTGTGTGTGTGTGTGTGTGTGTGTGTGTGTGTGTGGTTGCTGTAAACTCGGTCAGAGCATCCTTTGCAACAGGAAACAATATGAAACTTCATGGAAATGCCACAGTTCATTTCTGTCTATGTTAATGAGCTGTGTGTGTGTGTGTGTGTGTGTGTGTGTGTGTGTGTGTGTGTGTGTGATGACAGTGTTATATTTTTTTTTTTTCGAAGAGTCAGCACATTCCCTGAACACAACTCGTTTTTTTCTTCTTTTTTTTTTTACCATGAGCTCAGCTCATCTTATGTTCAGCTGTACTCGAGTATTTACTCTGATTACATTACTTCTGATCACCAGCAGCAGCTGATCTCACTGCCTAGTCCAGCAGCAGTCAGCCCAGCTCGGCGTCTGTCTTTCAGCCTTTTATTTCACCAAGCTCTCACCAACCACTAAAAGTCAGTCCCACATTTACTCTCGTCCGGCGGCTTCTTGCTCGCTCACTCTCTCCTTTTCTCTTCTTAGCTTCCTCCGTCAGCGTCCTCTTCACTCTCTTCTCCTCTGCCATTATGTCCGTAGAGGCTGCTGAGCCCGGTTACGTTGTTAATGTTCGCCCAGCTCCTGTTCTGGCACGACACCAGCTCAGTGAAAAAGTTAGTGGTGTGCTGGTACCTCCTGAGGAAAACCAAGCATCAACATCCATGACTGAAGTGAAGCAACAAACTGCAGTTCCTCTAACGTCCACTTGAGGCTGGCTCCAGAAGTGAGTCAGTCTCCATAAGTCCCCATGTCCAAATGTCCAACTTCACAGCAGAAATAAACATGTTTACAGCCTGGTACAAAAAACAGTTTTGGTCTCTGTAGCTAATTTCCCCGTTCATGACAACTGTACTGAGGGTGAATTTATATACAACTCACCTGTTCACATTATATTAAGGCTTAAAGTTATGCAGGATTAAGAGCGTGGACGCTTTGACTGACAGGTGGGGTCCCTCAGGTCCACGCACACTTTAGATGAAATCAGAGTTTCACAGCGGCTCTTCAGAAACCCGTGACCTCACAGAGACCACGTCCATGACATTTATTAAACATGTGACGTCTTTGTGAAGCAATAAAGAGACGAACCGTTCCTCAAAACGATGCATGGAATAAACATAAATACAGTGTTGTCATCAGTGTATTGTTTGAAATTTGCTCTTGAATTTCACATGGCGGAAATGTTTTCTGTGTATTTCCTTCTCATTTCTGTTATCCATCGTTTTATCTTCTTTCGGTGGTTAGATAGTGATCTGTGTGAGTGTGTGTGGCACATTTCCTGCTCCTGATATGAATCATGAAGCAGAAACATCCAAACTTGTTGCGATTCGTTCTGATTAATTCTTATTTTCTGTGGTTTTCTTCTTTCCGGCTTTTTGATTCATTTTCATCAAAATTAAGCTCACGTATAGACACGTCGAGACTTTGTGATGTGCTTGACTGATCGACTGTTGATACAGTCGATCAGTCCAAAACTTTGGTCAACGCTCTCGTCAGGATGAAACTTTGCTTCAGTAAGCCTCTGAACTCTGAGACAGATCTCACAAAGAGATGAAGACAAAGTCCTTCAAACTAACTCTCACCTTGTCATCAACCAAACGTCCTCGGTCGTCAGTGACTGTATATTTAGGATTAGAGTTGGAGTCTCTACTCGAAGTATCATGATTAAATACTTCACATCACCTCCTCACTACCTCTGAGCCTCAATCATAAACTCTAAACTCGTCACAAAGCCTCACCTCACCCCTTCTTACTCAGGAGTCCCTCAGGGATTCGTCCTGGAGCCCCTGAAGTACTTCCGGTACCTCACACGACTGCGAGGCCACGTTTGAGACAGTCATGGGAAGAGGAGATCTACCTGTGAATGTCAGAAAGATTAAGGAGCTCAACAGGTAAAGAAAGCCCATCAGTGACGGCTAACGGACTTCAAGCTGCCGCTTAAGGTGCTGAAGACGCCTGGTGTAGGATCAGCACCAAGAGAGATTAGATGTCAACTCTCAGACAGGTCCAAGACGAGGACTCAGAGGATCAATAAAGACCTCAATCACTCCAACAACAGGTGGAGGAGTTACTGCTGCCTGAAGGCCGAGATCGAGAAGATGAGGAGGTGCCTCTTCCCTTCAGGTGACTTTAAAAACTCATCTTAAGACCTGGAGTGCCCTGATGCCCACCAGAGGTCGCCAAAGCTTCACAGAGGGTCCCAAGAACTTCAGGGACATTCATAGTCGACCTGTATCTCAGCGTTTCATTCATCTCATGTGAAGAACAGTGAAACACACTCACAGCCTCAGCTGCTCAGTGTGTTTGCTGCTAACGTTAGCATGCAAACAAACCCAAGTTAAGACCGGAGACACGTGCATGTTAGCGCGTTAGCATGTAGCTCACACGGCTGCAGACCGCTGAGCTCGATCGTCTCTCAGCATCTTGTTGCTGATTTGTTTGCAGCAGTTAGCAACAGCGCTGCGGTGAGTTATCATTTATAGATATGCAACTTATTTCCTCTCTGCAGCAATCTGCAACACGCCGACTCACTCTGAAACCGACACTGAAAGGCAACCACAGAAGAAGAAGTTGACTTGCAGCCTCTCTCTCTGTCTGTCGTCATGGTTTCCATCGCTGTCCTGCAGCATCAGTCCGCCCCCTCGATGCCCCCCCACCGTTACAGCTGAGGTCTATCTCCTCATCTGTGGCTGCCTCCCACCTCCTGCCTCTTATTCATTGTTCGACTGTTTGGCTTCGTCTCTAGATGATAATCTGCAGACTTGATGATTTATGATCATGATGTTCAAACTTTCACCACAGCTGTGTTATCTGATGGTGGAAGCTGCTGTGTGTGCTCGACATTTCAAATAAAGTGTCACCTCGTTTGACTTTCGCAGCTTTAACGTTGTGCAGACGTCGTTATTATTACTGATGAGAAGGAAGACGTTTGTTTTTCTGTTACGTCTGTTCTCACACTATGTAACTTTGAGAAGTACGTAACACTTTACGGCACTAAGTCACACAGCAGCAACTATTTCAGTGATTCTGGTGAAACTGGATCATATTTTATGGAGGAAATGTTTTCTGGTTTTCCCTCTGATGTCCTCCGGCTGCTCCGCCTCAACTCTCTGTGATTTACAGAGTTTATGATGGACAGTGAAGTAAACTGCTGACAGCTGTAGCTGCTGTTAGCTCATGCCATGCTTTGGAGCAACGTTAGCTTTGACCTGGGCTCGTTGTGTTGCAGAGGAGATGCACCCGGGCTCAGACGAGTTCATCTGTCATAAGTTTCTTTGTTAGTTTCTCGTGTGTTTTAATAAAAACGTTTTTCCTCTGAAGACGTGATCACATTCAGATATTTCACTTTGTTTGTGTTTCAGAGCGGTTGTGAATTCCCTGTGAGACGTTCACTGACCACACACAAACACAGCGCCGCCTCTCAGCTGCTGCGGGGGAAGCACAGCTCGGGTTCTTAGAAATCACAACCTCAACAAAACACGCAGGGCGCCGGGGTGCATTGTGGGTAAAAGGGGCTGCAGCAGTTACAGTAAAACAAAGGCCACCTGCCATTTACCAGAAGTGATGTCACAGGAAGTGACATCGCCACTGTGGGTTGGGGCTGCAGCCGCCTGCAGAGGATCAACACATGAACCTTTTGTTTGTTTTGATGAATGACTTTGCAGGTTATTGTCTGACATAAAACACGTTTGAGATGATTCAGTTCAACACATGAAAGCTCTTTGTTGTGTGTGCATGCACCGACATCTGAGCACGGACCTGAGGCGGGTCAGAGGCGGTCCAGACCGCGTCGAAGCGCCGCCCACACGACCCACGGCGTCTCATTTACACCTGCTTCACTGCGTTTGTGCTCTGAGACTGAAACCGCTACGACAACTTATTAATTATTCACGTCTTCTTGTAAATTCGCCATCAAATGTAACACATGACGTTCCTCTAACGTCCACCTGAGGCTGGCTCCAGAAGTGAGTCAGTCTCCATAAGTCCCCATGTTCAGCAGAAATAAACATGTTTACAGCCTGGTACAAAAAACAGTTTTGGTCTCTGTAGCTAATTTCCCCGTTCATGACAACTGTACTGAGGGTGAATTTATATACAACTCACCTGTTCACATTATATTAAGGCTTAAAGTTATGCAGGATTAAGAGCGTGGACGCTTTGACTGACAGGTCGTGGCTTGTTTGAGAAATCTTTTCAGAGGCAGGACTACAAACATGGCGGCGTCCAGAGCAAGCTCACGCTCTACCAGGTGAGCTACCTTTACCTGTCAGCGTTTAGCAGCGAGGTGGTGAAGGTCACTGATGTTCAAACATCAGTATCAGTGCAGGCCAGACTCAAAGTTTGTGAAACTGTCGATGACGAATCGTGAATCATCTGAACCGCCTTCTCTTCGTGTTAAAGTCATTGTGGTAGTTTGTCACGGCGAGTTTGAGTGAGCGACCTTCAAACTGCTGATGAAGGTCATGTGATATGACCTTTGAATCAAACCTTGAGGTGTGATATAAAAACTTTTTTAATGTCAGACTGAACAAACATTCGTCATCCGAAGAAATCACGACAAGAATCTGAAGTTCATCATGTTTTTTAATTGCATTTGCCTGCATGTGCCAGTCAATAAATTAATACAAAGTAACACAATCAATAAATTACCAACAATCAGTCACAGTGATTCAATATTAAATACATACGTTAAATTAAAATTAAAATAAATTAGAAAACTAAAACACGTTATAAAAATACAAAAAGAGTCGTAAACTCGTACGACAGCTGCAGAAGAACCTGAATGTACGTCAGCATGAAACTTTGGACTGTAAACATCATCATCATCATCATCATCATCATCACTTCCTTTCAGCAGTGCAGTGGAGGCGTGGGTGGAGGCCAATCAGAGAGCTTCAAATTTTAATTCCCTTTCGGGATTTTGGATTTCTGGGGACGGCGTTTCACGTGTTTAACGAATTTAATTAGAATTTTAGATATTTAATGTGTTAAAATGTTAAAAAACAGAACAGCGCTGCTCACGTGTGAAACATGGGGACTTATGGAGACCGACTCACTTCTGGAGCCAGCCTGTCAATCTGGCACCGCCCACATCTCCACCAGCGTCCAATCAGAGTGCATCATTTAAACTCTGCTGACAATTAAAGATATGGTCATTTTATCTGAGCTTAAACATCAAGTATTTCCAGGTCTCGTCGATAGATTGATTCTGTGATTGATGAAGTAAACACGATTAGTTATCAGCAAACCGCCGTGCTGATTTCAAGTATCGAACCCAAACCTCCTTTAAATTATCATATTTTTACCACATTTATCATTGTTATAAATATATATATAGATATATATATAAGACATAATCTCATTAAAAAAGAATCTGTAAAAAGCTGGCACGCTGGTTTGGATTTGGCTGTACTGTTTGGTGTTGTTCAGCCTCTCAGGTGGTGTCTGTTCGCCTTCCGTGCTTGCCGCCGTCGTCGCTGCTTCTCCTTCCTGGTGCTGTTGGACAGCGAGCTCGCCTCCTCGTAGATGCCCGACAGCTCCCACAATGCTTTGGACTGAACGACAGAGTCATTCATCTAGAAGAAGGAGATAAAACATTTTGTAAACATTCCATGAACGTTGTGTGAACAGCTGTAACCTTTTTGCCCTCGATAAACCCGATGAACATAAACTCACCCCCCTAAATAAACCCTCCATGTGCTGTACTTCAAGCCCACGTATGCTCTACAGAACCTTTTCACGAGTCTCACTTCAGGCCCTCCACATACACCTTTTAAAGGCCTTGCATAAGCTGAACATAGGCCCATTACAAACCTTTAATAAGCCTTAGTTTAAGTCCTACATAAACCTCCTGAAAACCTACTTCAAGGCCTGCACGAGCCTTCTCCAAACCAACGTTTAAAGCCCTTTAAGAAGCGTACCTTGTCCTTCACAGAGCCTTCATGAGGCTTCTTTAAACCGTCCTTCAAGCCTACATGAGCCAGTTTTCTTTGGGTCTGTTTACCTGGATGTGTTTGAGGCGATGCAGTCCGTCCAGGACCTTCTCAGGCTCCTGATCCTTGTAACGGTATTTCTTCAGGTCCTTGATCTTACTCAGGATGTAGTTCAGCTCCTTCCTGACCTCTCCGTTCGATTCCACCTGAGGATCGCTGGCGGTCCCGGTGCTTCCAGTCGTTGGGGGACTCGGGGTGGACAGGCCCTTCAACATCTGGTTGATGAGCTTCTCATACATGTTCAACACGCCGCCCATGACCGTTTTCTTTGCCTGAGAGAAAAACAAAGACGAGATCAGTGAGTTCATTAGATGAGAAGATCTATAGAGCTGGAGGCATAAAGACTAGAAGCAAGGGGAAACTGCTAGCCTGGCTTTCTCTAAAGTCCAGAAACACAACTGAAACTCACAAGTTAACATGTTATATCCTGTTTGTACATAAACAGAAATACTATTTCTTGTTGAACCATCAGAGTGCCGGGACAGTACGGTTGCCAGGTTACACATATGTGTACTTTAATGTTCAGGCTTGATGAATTTGTCCCAGCATGGAGGTGCTGAAAACCTTTTTACACAGTGGAAAGACTCTGTGGTTTCCTTCAGAGGAAGCCTTAAAGGGAAATACCACTCATTGACGGTGAACGTCCAACAGAGTGAAACAGTGAAACTCATTCGGACGTAGTGACTCAAAGACATTTTTATGAATCAGTGAGGACATATTTTAAAGGACTCAGTAAATGTTCGAAGTCTTTAAGCTTTCTTAAATAATTTGCTGGTGTCTTCATGAGCTACAGGACTTTGTTTCAATCACCTCGAATGAGTCACATGTAAACGCTACACTGGAAAAAATTCAAAGGTGGTGAAATGTAACATCTATGTTGTCGAGGGGAAGGAAAAAAACAAACCGGGAAAACCCAGAAGGTGTGTGTGTGGGGTGGGTGGGTGGGTTTGGCCTTTAAGTCTATGCTAATATACCACTGCTGGTCCCCTATGTGCCACCATGCATATCCAGATATGATGAATTTGGGTTGTTTGAGTTGGCATGTGTGATTCAAATGTGCCACGTTGGGCCAAGACAACATCTCGTTGCTGATATCAGGTTTAAACAATCGACCAAAGCTTCGTCCAAGTGCCGCAAATTTGCTAAAAAGTCCAAATGTTGGCGGGCCAGAGCGGCTGGCGATGTGTGTCTCTACATGAAGTGTATTTTCACAAAGATCAACATGATTGGTTGTCTTTAAATCATCAGAAACGGCATAAAACAACAAAAACATCGTTGTACTTTCAGCCAGATTCTGCAGCTCGTGCCTCGATCTAATCTTTCTTCGATATGGTCTCGATAATCACACAAGACTTCAACTTCAAAAAGTTGCAAACGACCAAAGCGAAGCGCTGCGGCCTGTAACATGTGAAGATCGTCTCGTCACTGAGAGGGAGTGAAAGTTGATTCGGAGCCTGAGAATAGTTGCACGGCGCCGAGCCAGCAGGAAGAAAAGAACGCCACAGAAACCTCAACACAAACTCAGAGAGCTGCTGACTCAGTTACTAACACATGAAGATCTGCAGGAGAACACGGAGAAGTGAAACCTGGAGTTGATCAGATGGATCGACACTAACCGTATCACTTTAAGTACAGAGCTGAAGGTGATTAGCCTAGCTTAGCATAAAGACTTGAATCAAGGGGAAACTGTTAGCATTGTTTTCTCTAAAGTTCCTCTAAACGTCACAAATTAACATGTTACGACTTGTTGAGGTTGCCAGGTTTGGTACATATGTGCCAACTGGCAACCTGCATTAATGTCGGAGATGGTGTACAGGGAAAAGTACTTGTGGACGGATACGCTGATGTTTGAAGCCGCTGGTTGGTCTCACTTAAAAAAAAGCCATGCTAGCTGTTTCCACCTGCATCCAGTCTTTATGCTAAGCTAGGCTAAACCTGACGACTTTATGTTTCCGTCTGTGGACGTATGGAAGCGTTTATTTACCTCGAGGTGTTCAGGCATCATTTCTTTGGGGATGACCGGCTTCCCGTCGAAAATCAGTCTCGTTCGAACGTTCTGCAGAAGAAAAAAAAAAAAACAGTTTTCACATTTTATGTCAATAAAGTTTCTCTCCACCTTTAACGAACCAGGTTGCAAATTAATACAAATCAAACAAAAGTGCTTTTAAACTGTTAATCAGTGGTACGTTCATGGACCATCAGACATTGGAGAATGCAAAGCATTTAATCTGCTGTAACTGTTGTGAGAAAGATTGCATGAATTTGATCTTTCCTGGACTTTTATATAATGTTCATGGTGCGTTCAAGGACACTCACAAAGTCAAAATCAATCCAATGTGGTTGTTGTGTTAAATAGGCTGCTCTATAATCTCAGAAGTTGGAGAGTCCTTGAATGCACCATCAAAGACAGTATGAAGTTAACTTAAAAAATATGAACATGTTTGTAGTTGATGACTGAAAACGTAAAAAAAAAAACACCACACTAGCCCTTGTAAGACACACATATGAAAGTGTGTGTGTGTGTGTGTGTGTGTGTGTGTGTGTGTGTGTGTGTCTGTGTGTCTGTGTGTGTGTTTGTGTGTCTGTGTGTTTGTGGTGAGAGCATCAGTGTGTGTGAACGCAGCAGGAGGAAACACAGGGCTTGTACCAGCATCTGAAGTGCTGCACACACTGCAAACTCTGATACTCTAATACTCGTAGTATAGGTACAAGCAGTAACAGCAGCAGTAGAAGTACTCGCAGTGCTGCAGATACTCACATAGTGGTCCAGGATGCTCTGGATGGTTCTGTTCATCTCCGCGGGGATGGTGAAGCCTCTGACCTGACACACAGCCAGCCACAGAGACAGACAAACCACTGCCCTCACTATTGCAACCATTGTAACGCCACTTAGTATCAAAACCGTTTGCAAGTTCGATTCCCAAAGTTTGTCCGGAGCCTGGCGTGGATGTCGGTTTGAATCCCTTTCGGAGCGGCGTGGAGGTCCGGGGTCAATTCAAACACCTGTCTGACTGTCTGACTGTCTGACTGATGGTGCGGAGGTCTGACTGACTGACTGACTGACAGCCGTGTGTCTTCTGCTCTGATGTTGGTTCGAACTTTTATTTATATCTCCAAGTGAGAGAGTGAGACAGAGGGGCAGAGAGACATAGACACACACTGGAGAGAGAGAGAGAGAGAGAGAGAGAGAGAGAGAGAGTGTGTGATGCACGGATGATCTAGGTGTGAAAATGTGGTTGTGGCAGTTTCCTTTAAATCAACAAGTTCATAGAAGTGGGTGAGGGGTCTCCCACACATGCATGTCAAACACTAATCGTCAGCTCGCTGCAGAGCTGCATGCAACGCGCGGGGCTTCACTGGTCAAACTGGGAATGGGAATGCTTTCCCGTGAAGGCCTGCACGGTGCATGCATCTCAATGGGAGTGCAGTGGAGGTTCCACCATGTTGGAAAGACGTCTACCCAAAGCAGAGCGCGTCAGAAATCATTAGATCCAGCAGAAACGTAACGGAAACCCTCACAAACCCCTGACTAATCCTTGCACCTGTGGTTTTATTAAGAAGTCTGTCTGATGGTGGTTCGTGCACCTGAAACGCTGTTAGCCCGTCCGTTCACACCTGAAGAACCTAAAGCTCTCATCAAAAAAGGTTCAGCTGGGAACTATTTTCCACTAGTGGATTTACACATCGGGCCCTTCAGTTGGTATTTCCCACAGTGGGATGGTGTGTGTTGGATTGAGGTTATATAAATTAACGTTATGGAAACCATTACAACATCTGTGGATTTATCTGTGGTGGGTGATATAATCAGATCCTTCCCCACAGTAAATGTACAAACACGGTGAAAGTCTATTACAAGTAAAAAGTCATCAAAGTATTAAAGCTACATTAAATCTCATTGGATGGTTCATGAGTCTTACTGTTGGAGCTGGTCTGTGATGACTTCTCTTCTATTTCCTTCTGATATACGTCGAATCCTCAGAGAACTTCTATGACTTTGTTGTGGTGGACCTCATTTTGAACCAAGGACTACCTGGTGAGCTACCTGGACACGCCGTAATGGAGTCATTCTACTGTGTTTGGCTACACAATGTCTGTTTGGCATTTTGGAAGTTGCACACCACCTCTGCTGAACTATTACAGAAACTATTTATTACTTATTGTGGACGAATCCTGTGAAAACACCAAAATCACCAACATGTTAGTCCGTCTCTCGACACCGTCCGACTTGCTCCATGGCATGCAAACACTCTACACACTAGTTTTTATGAACGTTACTCAAATATGGGGAAATTGTTGGGGACAACTTTCAGTGGTCTCCAACAAATGCAATGAAGGCTAGTAGAGCACAAGTTAGCCCACAAATGGGGCATGGCTCTGGTTAGCGAGCGTGCTAATCACACATGTTCATCATAAAGACACTGCTAGTTACTGTGTTTAGCTTAATTAGCTGAGACGAATTGACTGGTGTTCAGATTTCTCTGAAATGTGGGTTTTACCAACATTGCTGCCAACCATACATCACCTGACAGCTGTCTGCATTCTTACAGGTAGTGGTGATGACAGTGGTTTCCATGCAGGGGTACCTGAACCATATGGAAATGTCCTTTTTTCATACTTAATGGTTTTAATTTCAATCCATTCATAAGAGCATTATTATATTGTATGATACAGCAGATAGTGGCAGGCCAGACGAGGACAGGAAATAATGTCACGACTGGGTGTGAGGTGTTACTAGTGAGTAATGCACAGACAGAGCAGTCCTCCATTTAGCTTAAAGGAAAGGGTATGATGTTTTTCTTGTCAGCTACTCACACCTTTACAAAGGTGACATAATTACCTGGAAACAAATGGGCAACAGGAAAGACTGTAATTATGAAGATGAGAAAAAAACTCCCACTGTATGCTGCATTCAAGGTAACAAACTAAGAAAGTGAAAGCAGAGGAGCTTCAGAGAAAGTGTTTTATTGTAAATCCAGATGAATGTGACTAATTAACAGTAACAACATTTCACCAAGTTCGCCTAAACAATTGGAGTGTCCCACTTAACGATCCAAAACAATCCCTCTAAACATGGCCTATTTTTCAAAATTGCATTTTCCTATTATAAAATATCCACACTTAATGATTAAGCTTGGCATTCTAATTAAAATCTACCTAATTTACAAACTATTTACAGTACTAGCTAATTTTCATCCCCTCACACAATGGTATATTCCGACGTGACTTTGCCCGGGGGATTCAACTCGGCGGGTCAGGGACGGCCGCACGGTGCGGGAGGATCCCCTTGTGGGACCTCTCCCCGGCGCTGGCTGGCCTCCACGGGCACATTTCCTCCGCGGTGGTGCACCGCAACCGGCTCTGGGTCGGCTTGGAAAGGCTCGGGGCGAAGGTGGCTCACGTCTCCGGCCGCGAGCTTTACAGCGCCCTCCCACCCGGACCTCGACGCTTCCCGGAGTCGTGGACTTAGTTCTCGCCGCGACTGTCGCAGTTTATCACAACTTTCACTTGCTCCCGCAACAAAATCGCAACAAAAAAACAACAACAAAAAGCAACTTTCACCGCAATTTTTTTGAAAACCTCATGCAACATCAGGGATTTTAGGCCGCAACTATTTCAAAAGAGGCCGTGAAATCCTGGTGGGACTGATATCATGTCAGTTATAGACTCAGAAAGGCGGGTTGATGTGGCCCGCACCGACTGCTGACCGCACAACACTGGCTCCACTGTTAGCAAGCGAGGTTTTTTCCAACAGAATTGCCCCCCTCTGATTACATTACATGAAAGCATGTAAAAATAAGTAATTTGAATGTCCACCACGCGTCACTATGTCATCAGTGTGAGAGGAAATTTAAAGCTAAGCTCAGCAGAAAAGGAGACAAAGACAGGAAGACACACAGGAAGCAGACAGGTGTTGACGTTCAGGGGTTCGGGTATCCCCTATTCACACATACACAAACACAGGAAGAGGTTTCACAAGGTTGTTTCTGTTTGGATGAATTTCTTTTCTGATATCAGTCCATTTCAAACTTGAATGATCTTCATCTGAATTTCTGCTGAAGTTCTCACTCATTCTGTGGAAGTCTGGGTGGGCGGCAAAACACTTCCACGGTGTTAATACGACAATGAGTTGCACTGATGATGCCCGAGTTATTGCCAAGAAAGTCATTCTCACAAAATCAAAAAACAATTTATCACAAATCACAATCTTAATTTTAAATTTTGCCACTAGCTGAACCCCCTAACTGACCCACAGCGTTTCAGAAACCTGTGGGGGACGTCATGCTCTGTCCATTCTTTACAGACCATGAGTCACCACTGTAGACCATTCTCACTCAAATATGGAAGCTTGGTCAGTGGCTCCAAACTATGACGCTGTAGGTATCCCTTCGGTATCCTGAAGGTATCCCGTATATATCACTCTAGGTATCCCTGTAGATATCCCATAGGTATCACTGTAGGTATCCCATAGATATCCTTGTAGATACCCCTTCGGTATCCTGTAGGTATTCCATAGATATTCCCTGTAGGTATCCCTGGCTTTAACTTTTATATGAACGTAAGCTTTGATGTAATGTTTCTGTATATTAATGCATTTAATGTGAATTATATAAGGAGTCATGTTTTGTATGTTTGGTGTGGACCCCGGGTAGATTAGCTGATTGCTATGTCATCAGCTAACGGGAATCCTTTAAACAAACAAATAAACAAACCTGACTACACGTCCAAAATGAAACGTTTGCATATGTATTGATGCTGACCCACGCTGGAGGGGTCGTACACTAGTTCGTTAACACAGTGTCCTGCTGTCATAAAGACTCATTACAGCATCACGTGTGTCCTCAGTTCTGGTCACTTTTATCTTCAGTTCATCTATAAACCGACACTTCGGTACGTTAACGTTGGACTTCTGTCCATGTCCATCTGTCAAACCCATGATTAAGTTTTTCCAAACATTTGGTGAAACCTGGAACGTTTTTCCTTCATCTTACATCACACTGTCTCCTCTCTGAGTTAGAAAAGTCCCGCCATCTGAATCGCTCTGAGGGGGAAACCCCTCTGCACATCACATAACACCTGACTCAAAAACTGTGGTTTAAATACTATTCAGACGCACTGAGGGACAAAAACAGAACTGAACATCTTCAAGGTGTCTTAAATAGTAAAACTAAATATTTAGTTTCTATTTCCACTCAACTACATTTGAATACAAGTCAATATTTAGCATAAACAAACACGTGGAGAGCTCCTGAAATACGACTTTGATTGTTCCCTGACAGTTTACAGATAAAACAATTAGCTGATTAATCGATTAAGTTGATTCAAAGTTTAATAATTTCAGTCATTTATCAAAAATATAGAAAATAGGTTTTTGAAATTAAATTCTAAAGATTTGAATTGAGCAATTTAAAACATGCCAGAGTGAGAACACTGAGATTTTGAAGTGAATTAACGAATCGATTAGTGGTGGTCAAAGAGCGGGTAGGTGTGGACGGGATGGGGTCGTGCGATACTGACTCATTTACTCACAACCATCGTTACCACTGATTACATCATGAGACGAGGGGAAATCCCTCCATACGACTGGTGGAGAGCACAGTGATGTCACCGGGATGAGACGACAGAAACTTCCACACAGAAACATAAAAAGTCTCGTTAATGAACTGTGAGTTTGGTTAGTTAAACAGTGTGCGGACGCTCTCTAATTAAGGGAACCCTTAAAGGGGAAGTGTTTGGGCGTATGCAGATTAAAAACGTGTAACTTCCCGCTACAGTAGCTACCAAATATAGTACTGACAGTAACTGTGATATTTTAAAAAATGACATCATGATTAATGTGAATAAGTCATATTAAAGAGACGTCACGTATAAATCAGTATTTGTTGCCTCTAGTGTCAGAGTGTAATCCCGCTGTGGTAACTATGTCCAGCTGTACTCGAGTATTTACTCTGATTACATTACTTCTGATCACCAGCAGCAGCTGATATCAGTGACTAGTCCAGCAGCAGTCAGCCCAGCTCGGCGTCTGTCTTTCAGCCTTTTATTTCACCAAGCTCTCACCAACCACTAAAAGTCAGTCCCACATTTACTCTTGTCCGGCGGCTTCTTGCTCGCTCACTCTCTCCTTTTCTCTTCTCAGCTTCCTCCGTCAGTGTCCTCTTCACTCTCTTCTCCTCTGCCATCATGTCCATAGAGGCTGCTGACTGCTGGTTACATTGGTAACGCTCGCCCAGCTCCTGTTCTGGCACGACAGTGGCTTTGCGCCCCGGGCCTGTAAACCTCTTCTTCTTCTTCCCGGTGGTCCAAACCTCCTGAGCTCACAGTCCGGGCAGCCCGGCTAACAAACTGAGCTAACAGCAGCCGTTTATTTCTACAACACTTGATTGATGAAAATAGATTTTTTTATTTTCTGATTTATGGAGTGATAAAAACTCTTTGACACTAATATGTCAGCCTCCATTTATGTTCACATTTCTACATTCAGAAATTTATCAGCACTGTTTATATTCATAATAATAATTCATGAAAAGCTCTCGTGGCTGAATCGTATTTCCATTCTTTGACGTATATACAGTTCATAATTATGATCTAAACGATCTCTCCATCTGAGTAAATTCACAAATCTGTGTCTTCAGTTTGAGCTCAGACTTTTCTTCTCGTCTTCGTCATTTTCACAGGTTTTACCAGATAAACATCGAAACCATTAAACGGCACCTACTGTGAAACTTGCTGATGATTTGGTGTGAAAATGTGAGCAACACAAAACAAAGTGGAAATAAAACTTTGAGTTGATTCATGATTTCTGTTTTTATTCGAATAAAAACAAAAATAAATTAAGTTAAATTAATCATAAAATAAATAAAATACATTAAATAAATATAACTCAGTTAAGTGACTGGATTGAGAAATGACCTGAAGTAACCCCCGTAAATAAAAATAAATATGTGACGCTGTAAGAGTGTGTGTGTGACGTCGTCATGGAAACAGTTTAACTCAGTTATAAATAAAAACATAAACAAATAAAAGAAGAAAAAAATATTAACTAGATTAGATTATGCTAATGAGCGAGGTGTGATGATCGTCATGATTGGTCAGCGGCGGCGGTGGCGGGCGGGTCCACATCGGCCGCGGATCACGGACGCCGCCTGGTAGATCTCTTTGTACTGAGCCAGAGCCTGTTTCTGAACCACGAGGTCGTCGACCTGCAGGGACGAAGACAAAGAGGGTCAGAGTCCGAGCTCCAAATGTTTTTAATCAATTAAATATGAACTCGTTAAGAAGTCTGAAATTATTCTTTGTGTAAAGAGCTTCCCGCCAAAATAAAATACCGGAGGAACTTTGTTATTTGTCACGTTTGTCTTCGCTGAGCTGTTTTTTTAAAATGTATTTATTTATGCTGTGATTCATTGAGAAAATACTTCGTCATCGCTCTAGCTGAGCACTGATCACAGAAGAACCTTAAATATTCCGAACATTTCCTTAAAGGAATGAACAAAAACTCAACTATACTGCGAACAATTGAATTTAAAAAGCAGAATTATGATGATGGTGTTTAAAGGTTTAAGAGCTTCGTATATTAAAGATGTCTGAGCTCAAACATCTGTCGTCTTTCTTTGCTTTTTGAAGTTCAGGTGATCTTTTAAAGGTCCAGTGTGTCTTCACACTTGGATCGAGCTGTGCTGAGTGGAGGGGGTTGTAAATCTGCAGCTACACCTCGAGATGCTGCTAAATCCTAAACATTGTAAAGTGTCGTTACGTCAGGCGTTACGTGACATTATGAAGCAGATATGCAAAATGAAGAACGTATGGGGAACACGGCTTTAAGTTTGGGTTCACATGTCGACGTGCTGTCATCAGTCAAAAGTTCAGATCAATCTCACCTTGATTTTGTTCAGGTTCCTCATGACGTCCTCGCTGTCTGGGTTCTGGTGGTTCAGGTGCTGTTTCAGCTCCTTCATCTTCTTCTCGAGTCCCTTCAGAGCCGACTCCACCTGAGGCCTTTTGGAGTCGCTCATCTGGCCCAGCAGAGTCTGGGCGCCGGGCTTGTCGTGGTGCAGGATGCTGGAGAAGATGCGCATGTAGATGTCCAGGGTGACGTTCATCAGCTGCACGTCTTTTCTCTGCGAGGACAGGAGGGGAACGGCTGACAGTCAGTACGCAGGTATTATAATGTAACCTGAGTGAATACTTCCAACTTTTCACAGACTTTAAAGGAAAACTTCCTTTTTTTTATGTACCTGACACGAGGTGTTGATGCTCCTGATGACAGAATTTAGTTGAGGATTACTGCTGAGCCCCGGACTCTTCAACCCCTGAAACACACAACAACACAGGTAAATACTTCAGTATCACTTTTATTAAAATCTTATGTTCCTGTATGACGTTTCAGGCTCCAGGCTGATGTTTAGCTTCTTTTATTGGCATTATTTTATTACAAAAAGGTGAATTTCTGTGTCCATATACAGCAAAGTGAGTCTTTTATTTCTGTTTTCAAATTAAAATATTGTTTTGGCACAAATTAGTAAAGATTTTAAAGTTTTTAAAGATTAAAGGTGTTTTTAATCAGTGCGTCTCATCGCTACAATCCAGAAAATAATTAGAAAACCTGCCACTGTGAGTAAAAATACAACAACGTCTCTGACTTGTGAGTTATTGAAGTAAATCTCCGTCATGGTTGTAATGATTTGTTGCTTTGATGATCATCAGACTTCATAAAAACAATCATGATGCAGATAAACCAGATCAAACGTATGAAGATGTGATTAACTAGATTTGTTTGCAATAAGACCTCATGAATATTTCAATGATCCGGTGCATGTACAGTAATCTGTGATTAAAAAGTCAATCTGAAAGTGAAAGTGTGGGTCGCTGCAGATGATGTGAGTCTGACATTTGTAGACGGTCACAGAGGCCTCGCAGGACATAACGTAAATGTCCTTTAGCTGTCGATTAGCTCAGTTGGTAGAGCATCCAACCCATGTACGAGGCTCAGCGGCGGCTCAGGCTGTCTCTATCAAAAATAAAGCTTCAAAAGCCCCAAAAATATCTTTAAAAACTTAATCACTTCTTCATTTAGGTGCACATCCCTCAGTAGGAACTCAGATTTTAACTTCTGTGTGATCTTAAAAGACAGGTTTCTTAAATGAACTCTGAATTTAGCAGTTAAACACAAGCAGACATGAAACTGTGAGAAAAACTACAGAGGATCCGAAACGTAGCCCTGTGGGACGCCACGGCTCAACTCACCAGGTCAACTGCGACAGATTCGTGGATGTTTGTCAGGTCCTCAGACACGTACTGGAAAAGATTCCCAGATGCAAACACAACTCCCAGCAGGACCAGTAGACACACAGAACCAGAGCACGAAGACATAATGGACCGCTTCGATACAAACGACCTCCGACTGCACCGCAAAAAAAAAAGATCCTCAGAGAGCTGAGAGAGAGTTCAGTGTGAAGACGAGTTCTCTAATCACTGAATCTCTCTGTTGACCTGTGGGTCTATATATACAGCTGTCTGCATCCCTGTCTGTCTTATTATGTGTCTATGAGTGTGTGTGTGTGTGTGTGTGTGTGGTTGTGCATCTCTGTGGTCTGTGGGCTTTCAGCAGCAGCACCAAGAAACAGCAGCATCGACAACAGTTTTCCTCTAAAACTTAGTCTGCTGCTGCTAATCGACCCGCACAGGAGACTCCCTGGTCGGGTTTTCATTTAACTTCATTCACTTGAACACACACACATGCACACAGTGAGGAGACTCCCTGGTCAGAGTGGTTTAAATTGGAAAAAGACCAGTTCATCAAGTTTTATGTGTGTGTGCAGCAATGCACATCAAGCAAACCTAAGGTTAACCAGTCATGCCAGTAACATCACCCCATGTAAGCTTTATGAAACTATACAGACCTGTCTTCATTTTGGATGCATGCTTTCTTTTGTGTGCATGTAAATGTTTGTGCACATGTCGAGTGTCTGCAGGCGCTTCGGTTATCTGGAAGATCTCAGATTTGATCACAAGCAACGCGCCTGAATGCGAAGTGAAGAGATTCAGAACACCCATGATTTGAACTTGGCATTTTCCACCCTTCAAATGATTATTTAATGAAAAATATTCAGCTAATTAGCAACTAATTATCAGTCAGTTTCATGCAAGATTTTCACTGTAAACTGAATATTTGGGGGAGTTTTGGAAAAACAAAACACGATAGTAAAAATCTGTGACGTTTCTGTTGAACATTAAACATGAAAAATAATGACTAATGGAAAATAAAGTCACCTGCACCCTGGAAAATGTTGCTTTAACGGCGTCATACAAACTAGAATCGTGGTCAGATCTTTTACTGATGTAACGGAGGCAAAACCCCCAAATGAATCTACCCCAGCAGACGTAAAGGTCCTGCATGTTTAAGAGCCCTCGTTAAAGGTTTGTTGTTGCAGGATGCATTAACGCGTGTGTGCACCATTTTAATCGACGACTAAATCTAATTCATCAGAAATCCAGAAAAAGAAAAAAGTGTGTCACAGTGACAGTCATCTCTATACGACCAACAGAGTAAGAGGGGAAAGACGCAGACCACCCTGATGACGCTGTAAAAAGGTCAACCAGGCGTGTGTGTGTGTGTGTGTGTGTGTGTGTGTGTGTGTGTGTGTGTTTTGTCTGAGCTAGCAGTTTCCCTTTGTTTCCAGTCTTTGTGCTAAGCTATGCTAAGCCTAACTTCTCTTGGTCGAGGATGGAAGTGATGTCACGTCGTCTGATTACGTGAATATTTATATCTTATGTTCCATGATTTACTCACTAAACAACAAAGACATCAAACAACAGGCCTGTTTTTCCAGCCACTGACTTGTTAAGCACAAAGTCAGCATGCATTGTGGGAGATGTAGTTCATGGTCAATGCACGCTTTGAAGGAGTTGAATCATTGTCTCTGACCCTTTACTTGTAGTGCAGAGAGATCTTAATGCTACCTCGTGTACGTCAGGAGGGGTCGTGAGATGTTCCCCCTCCTCAGAGTCAGGTTTTCATTTGTTCTCGTTTCCTTTTTTCATGTGAAATGCTGGAAAGTCTTCAAGTGTTTAAAATTGAACCTCCAGAGTACGAGAGGTCACATGTCAGTGAACAGCGTTCATGATTGGCCTGCACAGATCGCTGAATGATGAATTATCCAGACACCAGGATGCTCTTGTTGCTGAACCTGCAGCAGGTTCAACATGTGCTGGAGTCGAGGTTACACGTGGAAATGTGACTGCTGCTGCTGGAGGTTAAAGTCTGTCACCGTGCCGTCAGGGCAGGAAGACGCCTCGTCACTGCAGGTGGAAACGCCACCACAAGGCGCACAAAGAAAGCTGAGTCATCACCGCGGGTAGAAACACCATGAAAAACCATTTCCAGAGATTCCCTGATCAGCTTCATTCGATCCAGTCAGTGGGAGTTTAGTTCACCGCCGTTATTGAGTGACCATGGCAACAACAGGAACAACACCAAGAACATAAAGACAGCGGCTAACCACTGAACCAAGAAAAGAAACAGACAGACAGTAAAAGACGTGATATCAAAACCCTTTTTATATGAGGCAGAATGAAGTCTTTTATACAAGAGACTGTTCATTGTACGTAAACACTTTATTATTATTGATTATTATGGTCTTTTACTGTCATGGCACTTTTTAAAATATGGAATAAACCAACAGTAATAAAATCCTTTTACCGTAATATATTAGAAAAAGTTTTACAATATTTATTATGGTAAAATCTGAATCTGTTTTTTACCATAAAACTAAATTTTTTCTTTTCTTTTTTTTTTACAGTGTACCATTAAAATAAATAATGTTGTTTATGACCTCACTTTAATAAACTTTAAAGGCAGGGATGTCCAATCACGGCCCACGTATAGATGTCATGCGGCCGTCAGCTTCATGTTTATAATATATTATTTATGGCCTGCTGTCAGATGCTGTGTGGTGGAATATTTGGTGTTTTTGGTCAAAATAATGAAACATCTGAAGCTTCATAACTGCTGCTGGTATATTTCTGCAGATGTGACACTAAATATGACTTTCTGAAAGATTTTTATCACTCATAATAATCATGTTTTAAATGAACATTCAGGTTTGTATCAGCTTCATTCAGTTTATTCTGTGATCTGACTCCAGATGGGACAGAAACAAGAACTGCTGTTAGATTTGTTCACGTCTGATTGGTTCAGATTTAAATTGTTACAGAACATTTGTTTGTAACTTTTCTTTGGTCTCATTTTTTTAATGTTTATCGGCATCTTCACATTGTCAAATATCTCAAAAAAAAGTTTGGACAGCGCTGCTTTAAAGTGTCAAACGAGGGTTTTGATTATGTGATTCATAATTAATGCGTCATGTACTTAAACCTCAAACCACACACACACACACACACACACACACACACACACACACACACACACAGGCTATTGGCTTTCTAGGTAAATGTTAATGAACTGGAATCTGGTTTATATTTTTAGAAAGTCTCCTCTGTGTGTGTGTGTGTGTGTGTGTGTGTGTGTGTGTGTGTGTGTGTGTGTGTGTTTCCTAGAAGTCTTAACCAGGTTTTTCCTGTGTGCCAACCGTCAATAAAAACACACACGTACACACACACCACATCCTCTCTTTGAATTTCCCTCCAGCAAACGCCGCACACTGATTGGACAACTCATCGGCCTCATTGACCCGTGACCTCTGAGCTCTCGCTGAGTGAATTCTGGTGACCTTTCATCGATTCATACGGCCTGACGGTCGAAACTCGAGCGGACTGGAAGAGAGAAACCGCTGAAACACCTCCACGTTGTTTCTCTTTCTTAGTAAAGCAAAGTCGTCAAGTGGCCCAAACTGAACCCAGATCTGTCTCTGTATGTTTGACACCCACTGCTTTAAACTGAGTCTGAGGCGCTGTTCATTCATTCACTGTCCTGGAGGTTTAACGATGTGTGCTGCATTATCTGTATGTTCATATGAGAAAGAGACTTTTTTTTCTTACCTGAAAGACGTGATACTTTTACACTCTCTTCAGGTCCCTCTCTTCTTAGTTACTTGTAGGTTGGGGCTTGGTACCCAAAGATGATTTAATCAACCCCCCTGTCAGACCTGTCGTCCTGGCTCCCCCTCGCCGTAGCACATTTATTGCACCTCGTGAATCTGTAGCATATGATTTCAGTTTCCGATCGCATCTATTGGAACTCTGGACTAACACTGTTCTCTAAACACTGTTTAGAGGTTAGCCAGATGATGTTCCAACGCATCCATGTATCCCAGGCTGGCAGCTCTAAAGGACCTTGCCTATGGGTCCACCTGGATTCGAACATGAGTCTTCCGGACCAAAGTCAGCAGCATTAAGCTATCCAGTGAGCTGTCAGCCCTTCACCATGAGCGCTCTGAAGTCTAAACTTTGGGTGTTGGCCTTCAAAACTGACCGCACCTCATAAGATTCAAACCCACGACTTCATGAAGCTCCTAACGGCGCCCTACAACTCTGCGCTATGGACCCACATAGGTAGAGATGTTTTTTCTCGCAGCTCTTCCTTTTGGACGCAGCGCTCAAAAGTTTGTTGGACGTTGTGAGGAGACAGTGAAGCTGTGTCAATTAAAACGGAACTGTTTCATGTAACTTATATGAATGTATGTATATATGTTCATATGTATGTATGTGTGTATGTATGTTCAGTGTTTCAGTCATTACAATCCTGATATTCATTTAACTGCTCACAGCCCTTTATCTCCATTTGTAGTTCTTCTCATATTTTTGTAGTCTTTGTCTAGATGTTTAGCACGTTATTATATATTTATTTTCTCTGCAGCAGTAACACAAGCTACCAGCAGCAGGAGTAGTGGTTTCAATTTTGATGGAGCTAGGCTAGCAGTTTCCCCCTGTTTCCAGTCTTTGTGCTAAGCTAGGCTGAACTATTTGATGAATGTGGCCAATGAGATGCCAACATGTTTGTGTCCGCCTGCTGAACGATTCAAACACACGTCGTCTGAAAGTCAAAGACAGGAGCTAAAAGTTGTGCTGACTCAGCGCGGATATGGAGATGATGAGGATGATGATGATGATGATGATGATGATGATGATGATGATGCAGTTCAGTGTTGTGTCATCGCGTGGGGGTGGAGTCACGGGGGCGGAGATCTCACTTTCGGCGGTTGTCCTACGACTTAGCGGTGGTTTCCACATGACAGGTCAGGGAGCGGATCGACGTGAGTCAGCTCTGCTTCTGGTTTCGTCCTTCCACTAAGTCACACTAAGGGTTTAAATTTAGGGGGCTCCTTGTTTCCTTTCCTCAACTCTCTCTCTTTATTTTCCTTCTTCTTCATTTTTTTAGTCTCCTGTAGTTTCGGTTCCTTTTTTGACGTCAGTGTGGTGTGTCCGTGGATCGGACTGGTTGGGGGTGTTGGGGTTTTATTGTGTGAAGCACTTTGTGTTACATGTTTTGTATGGAAAGTGCTGTTTGATTGATTAATGATTAATTAGCTCGTCCTCACGTGGAGGACGTGGAGGCCATGATCCTGTTCTGACCCCGTCGTCTCGCCTTCGCAGTTTGGTCAATCAGATCCTGAATCTCGGCTTCTAACACGCAACAGACAACTTTCAGGATCAACTTCCTGACTGATATTTCTCAGCCTGTCAGTGATTCTAGCTGATCTGTGTAAAGACACACTGCACCAACATGTGAACATTTGTGGTGTAGTACCAAATGTTGACCAGCAGAGGGAAACAACACTCAGACAGCACAGCACAGTCAGAAACCAGTCGACAGTTTGATTAAAAAAAAATCTAGTTTATTTCATCTGATTGACAAATTTACATAAATATAGCCACAATATTTCATATAAAAATATCTTCCTTCAATTAAATATATTAAAGTTAACAATCTTCAGTGAATACTCAAATGTAATAAATATCTCCTGACAAATAACTTATTTTGCAAATAAAGATGAAAACATTCAAAAATACGAATCAAGATTTCAAGCCGACAGTTGAAAGCCGACAGTTGAAAAATACTTTTTGTCTTCAAGGCGACTTTTAGAGATTTTTTTATGTGAATTTTTGGTCCGAACACGTCGGAAGTTAACGAGACGAAAATAAACGAGGAGAAAAAAACCAAACAACAAACGACTTCAACTCAAATGAACAAGTCCTGATGATGATGATGATGACAATACTGATGATGATGATGATGATGATGATGATGATGAAGGTGCTCTACAGGATGTGGTGCTGTGCCAGCTCATCGATCCACCTGAGAACGAAGGTGAACTCTCGAGCGGCCTTCAGCGCTCTTTCGTCTCTCCTCCTCTGCAGACAGGAAGTTAGAATTATTCAGATATTTAATATATTTTATTATTGTAAGATTTGATTCGTATTACATCTGTTATTTAATGTGCATGTATATTTAAAGTACCATAAACAGTTGCAGTACTACACTGTAAATATTAAATATATATATATATTTACCTTTTTAATTTTTCTCTCCAGGTTCTTGATGATTTTGAACCATTTTGAAGGTTTTGACGAAGAAACCTGAAAAGAAAGTACACAACCTACATCACACACAAAGTACACAAACCTACATCACACACAAAGTACACAAACCTACATCACACACAAAGTACACAACCTACATCACACACAAAGTACACAACCTACATCACACACAAAGTACACAAACCTACATCACACACAAAGTACAGTTGCAGTGTGTGTTGCAGTGTGTGTGTACTCACGCAGTGTTGCAGTGTGTGTTGCAGTGTGTGTGTACTCACACAGTGTTGCAGTGTGTGTTGCAGTGTGTGTGTACTCACACAGTGTTGCAGTGTGTGTTGCAGTGTGTGTGTACTCACACAGTGTTGCAGTGTGTGTTGCAGTGTGTGTGTACTCACACAGTGCTGCAGTGTGTGTTGCAGTGTGTGTTGCAGTGTGTGTGTACTCACGCAGTGTTGCAGTGTGTGTTGCAGTGTGTGTGTACTCACACAGTGTTGCAGTGTGTGTTGCAGTGTGTGTGTACTCACACAGTGCTGCAGTGTGTGTGTACTCACACAGTGCTGCAGTGTGTGTGTACTCACACAGTGCTGCAGTGTGTGTGTACTCACACAGTGTTGCAGTGTGTGTTGCAGTGTGTGTGTACTCACACAGTGTTGCAGTGTGTGTTGCAGTGTGTGTGTACTCACACAGTGTTGCAGTGTGTGTTGCAGTGTGTGTGTGTACTCACACATGTTGCAGTGTGTGTTGCAGTGTGTGTGTACTCACACAGTGTTGCAGTGTGTGTTGCAGTGTGTGTGTACTCACACAGTGTTGCAGTGTGTGTTGCAGTCGGTACAGCAGGTCGTTGTAGTGGAGGGGGAGGAGCTTCTGGATGACGTCTCGACTGAACACGCTCCTCTTGTAGACATCGACCACTTCCCTCATCTCCAGCCAGCCAATCGAACGCTGCAGAGGAGAAGCTCACGTGAACACAGGTACACTGACAGGGAGACTACGTCCAGGTTTTAGACAGTCTGTGGGGACGTCACGGAGACTACGTCCAGGTTTTAGACAGTCTGCGGGGACGTCACGGAGACTACGTCCAGGTTTTAGACAGTCTGCGGGGACGTCACGGAGACTACGTCCAGGTTTTAGACAGTCTGCGGGGACGTCACGGAGACTACGTCCAGGTTTTAGACAGTCTGTGGGGACGTCACGGAGACTACGTCCAGGTTTTAGACAGTCTGCGGGGACGTCACGGAGACTACGTCCGGGTTTTAGACAGTCTGCGGGGACGTCACGGAGACTACGTCCGGGTTTTAGACAGTCTGTGGGGACGTCACGGAGACTACGTCCGGGTTTTAGACAGTCTGCGGGGACATCACGGAGACTACGTCCGGGTTTTAGACAGTCTTTGGGGACGTCACAGAGACTACGTCCAGGTTTTAGACAGTCTGTGGGGACGTCACAGAGACTACGTCCAGGTTTTAGACAGTCTGCGGGGACGTCACAGAGACTACGTCCAGGTTTTAGACAGTCTGCGGGGACGTCACAGAGACTACGTCCAGGTTTTAGACAGTCTGCGGGGACGTCACAGAGACTACGTCCAGGTTTTAGACAGTCTGCGGGGACGTCACAGAGACTACGTCCAGGTTTTAGACAGTCTGTGGGGACGTCACAGAGACTACGTCCAGGTTTTAGACAGTCTGCGGGGACGTCACGGAGACTACGTCCAGGTTTAAGACAGTCTGCGGGGACGTCACGGAGACTACGTCCAGGTTTTAGACGGTCTGCGGGGACGTCACGGAGACTACGTCCAGGTTTTAGACAGTCTGCGGGGACGTCACAGAGACTACGTCCAGGTTTTAGACAGTCTATAAACAGTATCTTTTGCTGTCCATTGACGTTGTTGGACAGACAGCTGAGAAAAACCTGCAGGACTAAAATAAACTCGTCCTCGTCAGACTGCCTGGGCGTGTCAGCTCAGCGTGTTTGGAAATACCTGCGAGCTGCTCTGACATATTTAGGAAGAAATTCCACGTCTGCAGCAGAGAGCGAACAACAAGAACACAAAGATACTGGAAAGTCCTGAAGACAGACAGACAGACAGACAGACAGACAGACAGACAGACAGACAGACAGGTTTACTGACCTCAGGACATTTAGTGCAAAACTTTGGCAGCAGTCTCCGGAAGTAGTTTTCTTCTCTCTGCAGATAAAAACAAAAAGTGATTAATCATAATCTAATTGAAACTTTCAAAATAAAAGCCGCAACATTAAGAAAATTTAAATGAGAATATTCATCTATTAAACATGAAAATAATACAAATCAGACCTCTGTAAAAATTACATAAAATAAAGTATTTTTTAAAACGATACAGAATGAAATTTACTCTGAAAAATAGAAACACGGAGAAGTTTTAATTTGGTTTGAGCGAGCAAGTCGATTAAGTCGTTAATCAGAGAAATAAAAATTGATTAAATTAAATTAAGAAAACACTTTTGTAATTAGTTAAGCTTTATTGTATTAGTAATACTGAGTTAGTGCCTTTAGAAAATACTCCTAAGAAGTAAAAGCACTACAAACAAAAGTGTTGAAATACAGTAAAAATATTAGAATTGAGAATAAAGCAGCAGAAAATGGAAATATTGCAAAATCTCGCGTCTTTGATCTTTGATCTTTGATCTGGTTTAAAAACTTTCACTTCCTGTCTGACTGAACATCAGACGAGCACCGACGTGTTTTAAATCAGAACAATGAGAGACTTTTATTTTGGAAGAACTGATCATTGCTGACCTTTATTGTGAAGTCTGTGTTTGATCGATGAGTTATCGATAACTATAATCATTAAAAGTTATTGATGAGCTCGTCAGTCAGCTGTTGGTTCATCAGTTTTTCTGATGATTGATCCTTTATTCAATAATAAACGATCAGAGTCAATAATTATGTTTGATTGATCATTGATTGTTATCAATTTGACTACAGAAATAATTTAATTGTTAATTAATCTGACACACTAATCATTCATTGTTTGGCTTTTTAAACTCACTGATTGATTAATCAACAGGGATTATTGGTGTTTAACTGATAGTAAACTGATATATTGATTATCAGCCTAATCAATAGAAAATATTGTGATGTCGTGATCAATCGATGTTATTAAAGTTTAAAAGTTGTAAAGTGACAAATTGATTTTCAGAGTTATTGATCTTCAATAAAGGCTAATCAATAGAAGCTACCACACAAATCAATGAGAGTTATTGACAGTCAGGTGACACATTGATCAGAAATCTGTATTTCATTGATTTTAAACTGAAAGTGTTTGTTAATAAACTAATCAATAAAAGTTATTGACTGATCTGTGTCCTGATAATAGATCAATAACTGACTGATGATCAGTTATTGATCTTCTTACCGGCAGCCTGTCGATCAGCTGTCTGGTCCGGTTCCACAGGTCTCGGATCAGCTCGGCCGGGATCTCCTGTCGGCAGGTGATGCCGCGCTTGTCGGTTGCCGCGGCAACGTGGTGCTGGAGGAGGCTGAGGAGGAGAGACGTCCTGACGAGGAGGTGAAACATGTTGAAGTGAAGTGAAGTGAAGCTCCCCTCTGCTGCTTTATACCTGCTCCTCCTCCTCTCACCCCCCACCTCCCCCCTCGCTCGGCACTCCTCCTCTCCTGTTTCACAGATTTCCTAATATCACTGACTCACTGAAATTTCCAACAGCGCTGATGTCACGTCCCCTTTCTTTTTCTTCCTCTCGTGTCCTCTGTCCTTCCTCCTCCTTTCCTCTTCATCTCTCTCTCCTCTTCTCCTCCTCATCCTCATTCCATTTTCTTTTCTTAGTTTCCTCCTCATCCACTTGCTCTCTTTCCTCCCTTTCTTCCTTCCTATCCTGTCATTCCTCCTTCCTCTTCATCTCCTTTCGGTTCTCCCACCTTTTCTTCCTCCTCCTCTTCTTCCTCTCCTCCTGGCCACCTTTCTCTCAACTTTCTCTTCAGATTCTTTTTTCTCCTCTTTCCTCCTCCTGGCCTCCTTTCCTAAGATTTTATCTCTCTCCTCTTTTGTTTATTTTCTTTCTTTGTCTGTTTTCCTCACCTCCTTCCTTCTACTTTTCCTTCGCTCCTCTTTTCTTGCTTCCTTCCTTCTCCTCTCTCTAGGAAAAGAGGAAAGGACTGATCCTTCCCTGTCTCCTCCTGTCTCCTCGCCCGGCGGTGAGGTGATCTCACTTCCTGTCTGATGCTCAGTCAGATAAAACTAGGTTGCGGCTCGAGGAAACAGTGACTTGGCAGTTTTTTTGTTTTTCCACCTCGCTTTCAGAAAGCGCCGAGTCGCCATCCAACCCAGATTACAGACGCCGTCTGCAGCTGTCAGCGGGTTGGCACCACCGAAGAAGAAGAAGAAGAAGAAGAAGAAGACCTGCAGCTGCACACACACATGTTGGCAGCACTTCCTGGAAGTCAGAGCGGTAACCAGGTCAAGAAGCCACAACAAACACTGAGTGTGTGTGTGTGTGTGTGTGTGTGTGTGTGTGTGTGTGTGTGTGTGTGTGTGTGCGCACCGTGACACTTTAAAGTGCACACTCGATGATTTGTGTGCACTTCATGCAGACTGTCTAAAACCTGGACGTAGTCTCCGTGACGTCCCCACAGACTGTCTAAAACCTGGACGTAGTCTCCATGACGTCCCCGCAGACTGTCTAAAACCTGGACGTAGTCTCCGTGACGTCCCCGCAGACTGTCTAAAACCTGGACGTAGTCTCCGTGACGTCCCCGCAGACTGTCTAAAACCTGGACGTAGTCTCCGTGACGTCCCCGCAGACCGTGACGTCCCCGCAGACTGTCTTAAACCTGACCTGTTGTCTCTGTATTTTTGAATTTGGGACGTTTAAAAACTTTTCTTTCACAGTTTTCTTTTCGTAGCTGAAATTATCGACCGATTACTTTTTTTTTTAAAAATCATTGATTATAAAAATAATCATTCTGCTTCGATCTAAATAAATTTGGTTCATTGGATTCAGACGTCTGGTGTCTGATCTGTGGCGGTGACGTCATCAGGTGTGCGGTCAGACAGAAGTAGGTTGCGGCTTTGTCGACTTTGTCACCGGGAAACAGTGACAGCGCAGCTTCGTTTTCCGCGCGGTGACCTCGACCCACATTACAAAACGAGTTCATTTCTTCTGGTCAGACCGCTTCTTTCTCAGGCAGCATCATCCGCAACCACACGAGTTCAGAGTGTAAGCACGGCGCAGCAGGAAGGTCCTGAGTCTGGGGTTTTCTTCTTCTGCTCTGGGGTTTTTCTCCAACTGCTCCAGCTTTGTCCAGGAAGCAGAACACAGAACTGAGCCGCCTTTAACCACGAGGCGACCTGAGGCAGCTAAAACAGGTCACTGAACAGGAGCTGACATCAAACCAAAGTCAAATTTCCAAGGTTCATTTTTCCTCAAACGGTGTCACGTGGACGTAAATTCCTGCAAAGTTCTGCAGTAAGAAGTAAAACTCCACTACACGTAAGAGTTCTGCATTCAAACTACACTTTTTAAAGATTAGAAAATATATAAACTATATAACGATGTGAAACTTTATCCATCACTCTTATCTACAGCGTGTCATACAGCCACAGACAGGTCAGTGTTTCAAACACAGCACATCCAAACACACTCTCTAATCGAGCATTAAACTTCTTCAAGTTCCAGCTCAAACTTCCCTCAGACACCTCGAACAACAAGGCCTGGCTCCAAGGTTCCAAGGCCTGGAACGCTACAAACAAACAAACTCATGAAAAGCAATGCAAACGAAGAAGACTGAGGGAATGTCAAGACGTTAACGCTGGCGTCCCTGTATGTCCTTTGTCTTTCTCACTTGTCTCATGTCTCAGTTTCTCGATCTTTGTTCAGTTTTCTGTCTCTGTCTCGTACTACCCACCCATATACGATTATATGACATGCACATGCACCCAAACCATGCACTCAGGTTGCATTCCTACCCGACATAACCCTCAAGAGTACCTGACGACATTGTCTGTGCTTTTTTTTTTCTTCTTTCTTCTTTTGTATGTGAGCCAGCTGATATCAGTGACTAGTCCAGCAGCAGTCAGCCCAGCTCGGCGTCTGTCTTTCAGCCTTTTATTTCACCAAGCTCTCACCAACCACTAAAAGTCAGTCCCAGCTCCGGGTCTGGCACGACACCGTCAGAATTTCCAGTGATAGAAACACTAACTCTTTTTATGCAGACATGGAAACAGGCTGAACTTCTGTCTTGGTCTGGAAAACTTAAATTGCTGAAGGCGGAGAGATGTTGTCAAGCTCTGGAAATCATGAACATGATGATAAAGAAAACGAGACACGAACATGAACCTTCCTTCACTTGGCTGCTCATCATTACGATCTGAACGATGTGATGTGAACAGGCTGAGCGACGAGTTAGTTTGTGTCGATTTTTAAAGTTTCGTTCACTTGCTCCAACCATCAACCGTCAACATCGGCATGTGGAGGAAGTTTCTGCCAGAGACGGAGGAGCAGCACGTTTTATCCACAGCACCTTTTTTATAAGGATATCCTCCAAAAAACATGAGATTTGTTGAGAAAACTGGGAGTTACAAATAAACACACTGTCCTTGTTTCTCAAAAAGTTGTCATGCAACATGAACCGTATCATATCTCGACAATTTTTAAGGCGGCTTCTTGCTTTTCAGATTAGAAACGCCGCTCCTTGTTGAGGTTGGTGGGTGTATGATCGACCCTCTGAGGACCATGAATGACTGAGCTGAGTTTGGATCTGAACTGGAGGTTTTGATGACGAGCTCATTGGATTTTATCATCGCAGCATAACTTTGTTTTTTTTATTATTAGCTCGTCTGTTATTGCAGCGTCCGTCACTGCACGGGAGGAAGAGTGGAAAAGACGTTTGATGACGGTTCGGAAACAGGTTTTACTTCTTGTTTACATTCCCAGCTCATTATTACGAGTGCATGAACGACACGACATGAGTTTAAAACCAACAGTTCACTTCCTCATTTTTACAAACCTCTGAAACCAGCGACACACCGGACCGACTAACCACAGTTACTGCTCATCATGAAGTCTGTAAATCTGAAGTGTGACGTTTTTCCCTGTTGGTTCAGAAACTGACACCATGAAGAACACCTGAAAACATCGAGTCTCCTTCATGGAGTTTGTGTTGAAATGTTGCAGAGAGACTTCAGTCACATTAAACTGGGGAACAATTTAAAAATGTTTCTGTTGTCTGTTGTTTTTATGCTGATTAAAACTAAAATTTGCTGCTGATTCTAAAAAGCTGAAGAGGATCTGCGTGTTCTCTTCACCTCGTCACCATGGACACACAGCTCTAAGTTCTGTTTGGTTTGATGCTGTTTCTGGAGTTTTCAAAGCTTGTAACTTTTCCATCTTCGTGTTTGATTTCCACAGGTTTATATTCACTTTGTTCAGATCAGGTCTGCTCCTGATACTTCTCGTCGTAAACGCCTGAACAGCCCTGACTCCTTTTGCTGTATTTGTGCTAGTTTCACATTCCAAGTCAGAGGAAAGCAAACATCAGTGCATCTGTCAAACGAGCATATTTTACATATTTTAAAGTAAAACTCAGTGATCAAGACAACAAGACATGGGCCCTCACACAGTGTGCAAGCAGCGTGTGGAGAGTTTACGGACGTGGACCAAAGGAACACGGGAACAGTTGCATTTGTTATCCCCAAAAAGATCATTGGACTGTGACTTTGGTTCAGTGAAAACAAGAACATATCTTTTAGGTTCAGTATTTTTCATATTTTTTAAGAAAACAGAATCCTACAGTTCAAAAACTTGACGTGACGGAGAAGAACTGGGATCAGTTTTAGATTCTGCACCCAGAGACGAGTCAAGCTGTCAGACCTGACCCGGTGTTATCGGTACAACAAACCTCACCAGGTGAAAAGTTCAGGTGCTCGTCATGTGATCTGTCTCAGCTCCTCGCTGCTGCCCACTGAACACAAAGATGACGGCTAAATATAGATCACACACACACACACACACACACACGCACACACACACACACACGCACACACACACACACACACACACACACACACACACACGGTGGGAAGTTTGCTGTTGTTTGTTACTTCCTGGTGTCACCTGTGTGGGGAAATCCCCTGTGATGACATCACACCAGGTAGAGCCCTGCTGCTGACCACGCCCCCTTTCCCCATGAGAGGTACCTGATTGCAGGTAGACAGGTATGAGTGTATGTGTGTGTGTGTGTGTGTGAGAGAGAGCTCTTGTTCTTCTATCTTTGTGAGGACATTTTGTCCAGTCTTTGTTTAGTTTTAATGTTCGAGCCGAGTCTAAGTTTAAGTTTAGTTTTTAAGGTTTGGCTTGGTGCAGATTTATCTTTCAGTCTGCATGCCACCTCTGAGATTTCTGTGGAGCAGTTTGTCATCGTCTGAAATATTTGCCCGGCATTTATTCTGACTCAAATCCTACTACATCCGGATATTTACCCTCGTTAATGGACCTGCTGCTGAGTTTCAGCCACGTGTAAATGATCGTTTTACAGACTCTACAGAGGTTGCTAAGCCCGGTGACATTCCAGCTCCTGTTCTAGCACGACACCGGCTGTGTGGATAATCTCAGATCTTCTTCAAACTGTGAATTTGTTCGATTCTGACTCGTAAAAAGTGACGTCGTCTGTGTTCTTAGGTAACACGAGGTCCCGTGTGGGCCTCGAGGTCCCGTGTGGGCCTTGAGGTCCCGTGTGGGCCTTGAGGTCCTCAGCAGTATTAGTTGTTTGGCTTTGGTTGGGAACAGTAGGTGCCAGTCTATCTCAACACTGTGGTGTCCAGGGTCACAGAGACCTGTTGCTGCCTTCATAGACATAATAGATAGCATGTTGTTGACGGTCCAATCTGTGTAAACAGACATCTGTGTCTCCAGACTAGAACATGCTGACAATAACACCTCCATGGGTAAAGACATTCTCTGTGACTCATTCTGGGCGTGTAGTATTTGTGCTGTTATCTTGGGGTTTAAAGTCGATCCACCAGGATGAGTTGGGCAGAATGTGAGACCGACTCAGGCACTTCTGATGAACTTTGAGAGTGTCTCTAATTCTCCTTGATCAAGCGTCAATAAATAATACAGCATCAGACATCAGAGGCTCCTGAACACTTTCTGAACTCCTGACCTTTGACTTCAGCAACTTCTCCACAGTCTTCTGTCCTTTAACAGCGATCTATATTTTAAATTTACGAGTGGAAACATGCGTGAACATGATCGCAGAATGATGACTGACACAAAAACACATCTCAGTTTTACTTGCGACCTTTTGAGACTCAAGTTTCGAGTACGCGATCTCTCTCTCTGTTGTTTAGAGGTTACCTAACAAACACACAAACACACACACGCACACTCATATTGTATATGCCTCTATATATAAATATACATACACACTGTGAGCTGAAACCAAGCCTACACTATTGAAAGTAGGTAAGTAGGCCTCGTCTCCTCGCGGTATGTGCAGATCTTTGCACCAGTTTGATGATATAGGTCAGTGTGTGGCATCAGGTGAGATTTAATCTGACCTCATAAAATCAATTTGAACGATCGATATCAGATTTAATATTTAATATGAACATTTAAAAACTTTCCTCTCATAAACGTCTGTGGATTGTAATCAGGTGAATGTTAGTGTGTTTACAGGCCCTGTACGGGGCAAAGCCAGTGTCGTGCCAGAACCGGAGCTGGGTAAGCTCAAACATTAAAAAAAAGTAAATAAATAAATATAAAAATATATATATTCTTTATTGTTGTTGTTTTATTGTATTTTATGTTTGTATTATTCAAATTTATTTGCCTCATTGCCTCCTGAAAAGTTTTAATCCTGACTGAACCGTGTTAAACACAAAAGTTCTGTATAAAATATAAAATAAAATGTATTATTTTACAATTATATTACATGAGGTGGACAAGCAGAATACTTATAAATCAAAATATAATAGAAAAATCAAAGATATGGTGTTAATATCGACGTCAGGAGATGGATTTGATCTGTTAGGTCTCTGTTGCTTTTGGACAGTCCGGGGTTAAACGGTTCACACATTGTTTTCTATGTTCAGCAGATCGATACATCGCTGTCCCATTTTCCAGCTCCAGTCAACCTTTACGAAGCTGAAAGATGATTATTAAAGTGACGTTTGTCACAGTAAACAGAATCTTCAAAGTCTGTGTAAAGTCAGAATAAATGTTCTGAGTCCATCGGACCAAAGAAGAAAGTGTAATTAACCACCCCGCCAAATTTGAATGATTAAAAATATCGACGAGTTCATGAAATCAGGTAAAAATGAACTTTCACGGAGGTCTGAACCCGACATAACGTTCAGATTCAGACGGATAATTCTCAGACGAGTTCAGAAAATGACACGACTGACTCTGAAACACTCTGAGCTGAGATGAATTCATCTCTATCTCTCTGCTCAGGGCGGCCTCAGCGTGTCATCGAGCCGCCCTTTAAGGACCGCCCACAAAATCCTGTTTGAACTCGTTTCATTATTAAATATGTTGTAAACTATTTTACAACATATTTAACGTGTTTGGAAATAAATCTCAGGATTGACTTTAAACAAATACTTCCACCACCAAGTTTGGAGTATTTCCTGTTTTATTTTGTAATTCTCCTCGTGTCTGTAGCTTTACTTCCTGCTGTTGTGTTTCCCGCCATTTTTCCGTGTCCTTCAGGGTCAGTTCGTCTTCGTGCGACATGTTTTGGTTTCTTGAACGTTGCCTGACCGTTTGTTCTGCACAGGTTGTATTTGGGTTGTATTTGGGTTTGTTCCTGGTTAACCTTCTTGGAATCGTGACGCCAAACGTGGAAAACATGAACAATGTGAGACTTTTTTAAAGAGCTGACATTTCCTCTGCGTCTGTCCAACACAAAGACAATAAAACAACAAAACTTTAGAGATCCGCTTTTTACGCAACAAAGCTTTGTCTGACGTTTCTTATGGACTATATTTAGACCGGAAAATATGAATCTGTCATTGTTGTCCCGATGTTTTGTTGTTTGTCGTCGTCTTAGAAACGTAGAAACAAAAAGAGCCGACATTCGTATTCAAAGCAAACTTTATTTATTCGAAATCAAATTTGTTTCAGTCTGTAACATTCAACATTTAAATACTGTCACAACTTCTTCATAATAATCAGCCATAACATGGCAACAGGGTCGATACCAGAGTCGTCTGGTATCAGGAACATTCTGATCAATAAATAGATCAATAACTAATCAGCCACACTGGAGTCAATATAAATATTTTGCATAAAAAAGGTTAAATATCTTCTCAAATTAAATACATGAATAAATAAGAGTATAAAAGTTGTCGGTATAAAAGTCGATAAATATCATAAATAGAAACAGCGTCGGTAGAAACAGTCGAGGCGTCACTGTTTGGCGTCGGCGGCGTCGGTGGAGTTTCTCGGCTGGACGCAGAAGTCCTGCAGGTACGTGAACAGGATGTCGATCTCTCCCACCGCCTTGTTCATCCCGTCACTGCCGCCCATCTGCAACAAACAGAGACACGTTAGAAACAGGAGAGACACGAGAGCAACAAGCGTGGATTAATCCACCGCTGAAAGTAGTCCCCAACAAACATAACAACTACAGTGACAGAACTTCACGGCGTAAATCTTTAATACTTTAAAAACATCTTTAATATTCTGCAGTGAACATGATCAGTGTTTGTTTCTATCTGCCAGCACTTGATCTTGATTCTTTCTTGTATGATTACTTTCTGATTTACTGATTTTAAAACTTCTTAAAGTTTCTCTAAGCTGAATGTGACATAATACATATAAAACATAACAAATGCAAAAATATTCTGTTTATTATCACGTGAAACAAAGAAAATATGCAAACGAGAAGCTATTTGTACTTAAAAATGACAAATCGACTGATTAATTGACTAATTAAACTATTAATTATTAACTATTAAACTTATGAGCCGGTGCTCTTATTTATTCATTTAAGTCCATTATCTTAAGAACATCTGTCACTATGAAGTTTAATAATGTTTCATTATTTTATTTCTGCGTAGCCACAGCAGCTCTGAGCTTTATTGTGAAGAGCAAACTTCAAAATAAAACGAGTTTAAAGTCTTAAATCTTACTTTGGTGAGCTTCCTGCGAAACTCCACAGCGTGCTGATGGTCGTGGTAGTGAGTCACATTCTGGAGAGAGAGAGAGAGAGAGAGAGACAGGTCAGACAGACAGACAGGTAGGTCAGACAGACAGACAGACAGACAGACAGACAGGTAGGTTATCGGCTGTTATCACTTCAATCTTTCCTCCGTCTGTGTTCGTGTCAGACTCTAACCACCGAAAGTCTCTTATCGATTTTGAGATCAACCACACCACCACCACACACACACACACACACACACAGACACACACACACACACACACACACAAACACACACACACACACACACACACACACACACACACACACACACACACACAGACACACACACACAAACACACACACACACACACTGTTTCCAGTCTTTATGCTAAACTATCTGCTCATCTGTACTGAGAACACTCACGCAGCCGTGGGTCTGCAGGTCCTCGCTGACCCGGCTCAGGTCGATCTTCAGCCTCGGCATGCGAGGATGCGTGTGGTCGCGGTGACGGAGGATGTTGTTCAGGTAGAAGTCGAGGATGTTGGCGTGGAGGCAGCAGATCTTCATGTGGTCCTGAAAGGAGGCGGAGACGAGGTTAGAGGTCGGGTCGGGTCGGGTCGGGTCAGGAGAACGTTACTGTGACGGGAGGAGATTCTCACCTGGGTGGTGTCGACTTTGGGCATCAGTCTGGTGCTGGACTCGTTGTGCAGCTGCAGATTCTGAGCCTGACGGGCAAAAAAAACAAAAACAGATCAGCATCCAGAACATCCAGATTCCCGCCAAAAGTTCAAGAAGCTCAGTGTTTAGCCCGAGTGACATCGGCGCCAAAAGAACTAAATTAAAATCCAAGTTGGTGCCGAAGCTGAAATCTGCAGATTTAAATCCAGATTCCAAAAATCAAAGTAAAAACATTCTGGAGTACTTTTCAAATACTTCATATAGACGTACAAATATTCTGAAAATTGTGCAAAAACATCAAAATGCTGCATGTTAACGGATAAATAGTGACAATCTGATCATGCAGTATAGAATATTTGAATACTAAGAGTATTACAAAAGGTAATCTCTGCTGTGCAGCCACAACTTTTGATACTTTGAGTACACATGTTGTACTTCTACTTATAAACTGGGACTCTGAATGTTAAATAAAGAACTTTTCTCGTGCACTCACGTGTTGCGACACCTCTCGGACGGCCTGGTATGTCTCCGGGTTTCGTAGCGGCTGGCTGAGCGGCCGGTCGACGGGCAGCGCCACCGCCTCTTCAGCCCAGCCAATCAGGAGCAGCGGCAGCAGCACGACTGCGGCCAGACGGAGGAAGGAGGCGATGGTGGCGGGCTGCATCGTTGGTGGATGACTGAGTTATCTTAATCCTTACAGAGTGAGGAGAGAGTGTGTTCACCTGCAGACACACAGATTATTACAGATTATTACAGATTATTACAGATTATTACAGATTGTTACAGATTGTTACAGATTGTTACAGATTGTTACAGATTAAAGTCATAAAAGTGTGGCATGGATCTGTTCGTGTGTCCTCACCTGTCAGGAGATGCTGTTGTGAAGACGTCTCTGTGGCCTCTCTTTTTATACACATCAACCCTCCGCCCCCTCTGTGAAATATAGGACAGGTAACCATAGAAAAAACCCCAACACACACACACACACACACACACACACACACACACACACACACACACACACACACACAGGTCACTGCTGAGCTCGTACAATCTGTGTTTACTGTCACTTACAAGGAGGAAATTAACTGTCATTCAAAGTGTGACGAAATGTTTTCTCATCGATTTTAAAAAATAAATTTGAATTGTCATGACATCATTTCCTTTCTGTGTGTGTGTGTGTGTGTGTGTGTGTGTGTGTGTGTGTGTGTGTGTGTGTGTGTGTGTGTGTGTGAACTCTCTGGTGGATTACAGCCTGGAAATCATTGTTACATTCCCATAAATAGGAAAACTGGTCCGACCAGCCCGGGACCGCCCAGATTAGAAGTTTTTAATTATTATTATGCAACAGTCTAATGTTATGTCACCACTAAGGTGCAGTAATTTCACTTTGTGATACATTTATGATTTAATGATCCAATAAAACAACAAATAACTTCTTTTTTTTTTGTAGATACCAACGATTTAAAACCTGATAACGAGCTGCGGATGACAATAAATGCAATAAATAAATAAATTAATAAAGCCGTGCATCCGTTAAAGCTGCAGTTCCTCCAACAGCCACTAAATTAAGACGCTACACTGAAGTGAACAGGAAGAACAACAGCTAGATGACAAGTTGCTGGTTAGTGTGCTGCATGTTGCTCATACTGAAGTTGATCACTAGTCAGAGTCCAAGGGAGCCCGAGACCAGCGTCACGGACTCATGGAGACTGACTGACGTCTGGACCCAGCCTCTAGTGGACGACAAGAGAAACTGCAGCTTTCACGGAGGTTGAACCCGACATAACGTTCAGATTCAGATTGATAATTCTCCGCAGGTCCAATCACTTTCATATTTGGATGTTGCTTTTATTATTAAATTATCAAAATCTGGATTATAGTTTAAAACAAATAATGAACAATGATGATGTGTGGATGAGAGGCAGACATCATGAGGAGCTTGTGAATTAAAGTTTTGGACACGCAGCAGTTAATTTCAGACACAGATAGTTATGTAACATTTATGTAACGTTATCTTGATAATAGTGGCGTATCATCTGCATAATAGTGAAATTGATGCTGTGTCTGCAGATAAAAACCTCTGGAGGGAAGCAGGAAATAAATAAAATGAAAAGGACCCATGGTAGACCCCTGGGGGACGCCACGACGGAGCGGGCCACTCTCACACCACGACAGAAGAAGATGAGGCTCAATGGGAGAGGTTAAATTTCGTCAAATAACGGCGTATCAGTGATATCGAAGTAAAGTTTGCTCTCGTGAGGCCACAGTGAAAACGCTGCTGAGTGGTACCAACGCCCTCTCTGTGTCTTCCCTGTCTGAGCTTTTTAACGTCAGGATTTTTCCTGTCAGGATTTTTTTCCTCTTGTCAGTAATTCGTCCTCGTAGTTCCTTGTGTGGTGTGAAGTGAAGGATCGAGTGGCAGGGTCCATTTTCTAGTTAAGTTGTCATTTATTGTGCCGCGTTGGGTGTGTGAATCCCTCAGAGACTTGGATTAAATGAGCTGCACTTCACATTTTTACTGTATTCACAAAAAGATTTCTAATCTGAATAAACTCAATCAGAGAGAAGACGCTGAGTTAACGCATTCGTTAGAATAATTGCTTGTGTTTCCAGTCTGTGGCAGATTATTCTGATCAGACTGTGGCTTTTTTTACCTGCATAAACTCATCAGATCTGATGCTACGTCACCTCTGTGTCATATATTGCAACATACTGCAATCTAAAAGTGGAGCACCCAGTTTAAGGGAGGAAGGGAAATAACCAGCACTGACTCTCAGAGAAATTATCACGGCTGCTCGGAGTTTTGACAGAAATCCAGAGAAAATTTAACGACACGTTCAAAAGTTTTGTGTTTAAAAAATAATCTTAAATTACAAATGACGTCGTTTTGACGTGTCCGAGATCAAAGTTTTTAAATTAAAACATTTTGTCAGAGCTGTTCAGATTTTATTTAATTCATATTTTATTCTTTGTTTTTTTTAATTTGCTGCACTGAATTTATCAAATCACTTTGATATGAACGTGCTTTATTAAAATGTGTATATGTATGTATACGTGTGTGTACATATGTACATATATATATATAGTTAATCTATATATATATATATATATACACACATATCTCATATCACATAATCTCACTGACAATACAAAGCTCCTCTGGGTGCTCATGTTTGCATTTAGATCAAATTATCACTGTACTCGACCGGATACTTCTGTTAGTACTCTATGTAGTACACTGTGTACTCTGTGTACTTCCTGGCGTAGTGCACCAGAAATGATGATCACGACTTTTTACCGTTAACGATATTTGGATGCTTCGTTCAGCGCTGCACAAATCGTCTCGTGTCCGTGAAGCTGAGAATAAATTTTAAAGATGACGGAAACATTTTGTTGTTTGAACATTTTGTTGTTTTTTTGAGTCATGGTGTATTTTTTGTGACTGATGATGAAACCTGCAGGACGACTTCAGGAAACTTTTAGAAAACCAGCAACAAAAAATATAAAGAAAAAAAACTGTTAAACAAGAATTCAAGTATTTGAGTTATTTGAAAATTAATAAAATGAAACGACACGATGAGTCAGCTTCACTTCGTTTGCTTTGGTCCGTATATCGTTATGAGTCACAGTCAGCTCCTTCATCACTTCATACCTGGCTGACCGTGTGTGTGTGTGTGTGTGTGTGTGTGTGTGTTTAAACAGTGTGTATTTGTCCGATCTGTCCGGAGGAAGCGATGACAATGTTTGTTCCGCTCTGTGACGTGTTTATTTAATGAAGACTCTGAGTGAGTATTTCTACACCGGGTCAGAACACTTCCGCCTGCGTCCACAGGGGGCGCCGCAAACAACACGTGAAAGTTCATCGTAGCTGCTTTAAGTTAAAGATCTGATTCAATCTTAAATCTTCATTTCTGTCGAACCTCGGCTGGTTCTTGTGTCAGTGTGGATTCCTCCAAAGACGTGAACCTCGACAGGTTAACTCGTGTCACTGTAAGTGTGTTTGTTTGTACCGAGCCCACCGTGACCCTGAAGAGGGTCCGCGTTCACGGAAAGAAGATTGTTTTATTTTGAAAATCGGCGAGCAGATGAGGCAGTTCTGACTGTTTACCGTTAATGTTCTATACACTGAGCCGGACGTTTTCTAGAGGTTCTCTGGAGGTTTGTGCAGAGCTGTGAGGAAGAACCAGGCGACACTCGTTCACCGTTAAACTTCACGACCACGTTTATTTTCTGTGCATGGACACGTTTGTTCATTTTTTAATGAAACAGAAACAACACGGCGTCGTCTTCAGTCACTTTATTGAATCTGATCTCGAGCGGCACGATGACTACGTTAAAAAAACATTGATCCCAAAGCGCCTCTACAAAAATAAACTTTAACTCTGACGTCTAAAAAACACATGATTCCTTCTAGTTATCGTACGAACATGATTCGTCTACGATCATCTACAAACAACACGCCGGTTTCCACGGTGACAGCAGGGGGGTGTGCTGGGGGGGGTCAGAGGTCATCGCTTCCCCCAGAAATTCTCCCGTCTCTTCTGAGCGCGCTCCAGCACGGCGGACGCCATGGAGCACGAGGCCGCCGAGCGCCACGACATCACCGACAGCCGGTCGTCTAGGCAACAGGAGGAGGACGGATGTGAGGTGATTGAAAACAGAAGAAGTCAAATTATTTCTTTCTTTTTTTTTTTTTTTTACCTTCGTCGGAGCCGCAGCCTCCGCCCGAACACGGCGGCTCTCTGAACCTCAGCCCGAGCTCACCTGCAGAGACGAAGCAAACATCATCGACTTTTACATTCTCTGTGTCTTAACGGGCCGAGCAGCATGACGGATCACGCTCGGCGTTTCAAAGCTTCAACATGAAATCTGACCTGTTGAGAAAAACTGGATGAAAAGAAGACGAGCAGGAAGTGAAGAGCAGAGAGGGGGAGTCCCTGTGTGTGTGTGTGTGTGTGTGTGTGTGTGTGTGTCTGTGTGTGTGTGTGTGTGTGTGTGTGTGTGTGTGTGTGTGTGGCTGCTGTCGACGTGTCGCGTTTGAGGTTTATTGGTTCATGTTCTGATGTAGCTGCTGATTGCAATCCCCTCACATCAGTGTGGAGCAGGAACTGCAGTCTGCAGCCTCACCACTAGATGCCGCTAAATCCGACACGCCGTGCCTTTGGGAGGATCGTGCACATCGCTGCAGCTCACCGTTGTGCTGGAAGTCGGCGTGTCTCAGGGTGCCGTGGATACCGTGTGGGGGCGGCACCACAGGAGGCGGGGCTACAGGGGACGGTGGCTTCATCCTGATTGGTTTAGAGGGCGGACTGGCGGCTGGTCTGTGGTCAGGGGAGGGGCCAGAGGTGGACAGGCGGGTGGAGTTATTCTCTGGCCACGCCTCCTTCTGTTTAAACGCTGTCTCCGCGCCCGCCGCCATGGAAACGGCCGACCCGCACCTCTGAACACAAACAGTCACAATATGAGCTGACGTGACATGATATATAATGTAATACAACTATTTAATATTACCTGTTGTTTGGACGGTTTTCCCACCAGTATAGCGCCTCCTGGAGGTCAAACAGAGGTCAGAGGTCATGCAGAGAAGGTACATTTACTCAGATACTGTACTGCCGGCTGGAGGTACTGTGTTCATCGTTTGTCACAGAGGACGTTTTTAGATCTGATCTGCTGAGTTTAAGTTTAACGTGTTGGAGACCTTCACGTCTCCGACAGCGTCTCCGCTCTCTCTCACGCTCTGTAACTCTCAGCTGGATAAACTTTGTGACACTGACACCAAAACATCACCACAAACACTTTCTGCTGCCTCACACGGAAAACAGCGCTTCCATATCGATCTTATCAGACAGCCGAGACGCCAAAACAGATCTGACACTGATGTGAACACACACACACTTCCTCTGTGTGTGTTGTTGTTCTCAGAGCTGTGATTTGTTTATGAGGCTGTGAAGGGAACCCTAAAAACTGCAGCTCCTCTAACGTCCACTTGGCTCCAGAAGTCTCCATGTTCAAATGTCCAACTGTCACGGATCTTTAAACTGTCAATCACGATGAAGTCTAAGATTTATCTGGAACCGAATCAGAGACACACACACACACACCAATGAGTGTGTGTGTGTCTCTGATTTTATGAATGAAGTCTGAAGACGCTCTGCAGTGACACCTAGTGGCAGAGAATGTTTTAACATGTAACTTATTTTTAATGAAGGTAAGGATCTGTGTGTGTGTGTGTGTGTGTGTGTGTGTGTGTTTCTGTGTCGTGTTCCTAACTTGTAAAAATCAGATTTTTGGGTCAGTGGTTCAGGTCAGGACTTCAGTGGTTGTGTAATGTCCCCAGAAATAACCTATGAACATGTAGTGTGTGTGTGTGTGTGTGTCTGTGTGTGTGTGTGTGTGTGTGTGTGTGTGTGTGTACCGGTGGCAGGTGTGGTGAGGTCATGATGAGTTCTTTGAACAGGCAGCATCTTCAGCCTCGGAGTCGGTAACCTTCCCTCCTCCCTACAAACACACACACACACACACACACACACACACACAAACACACACACACACAGTACGTAGAGAAGCTTTGATGTGACTTTGACAGGATGTCAGGTTAACAGATCAGCTGTTTGTTCACTGCACACACTGATGTCGCACACACTCAAACACTTCTGTTGTGTTTACTGTCACGTCCACAGGAGAAACATAAAGTCAGTGTAATCTGTTCAATGTGCGCCGCAGCCGTTCTCGTCAGTGTTTCAAACTCCACCTGAAGCGTCTCTCCACTCGGCTGACGGACGCCGCGCTTCAACCAGCACAGAGAATCCAGTTGACTTTCAAAATAAAACACCCCGTGCAATCATCCGTTCGTAACATATTTCCATATTTAGAAGCACATAAACGAGAAAAACAACCAAATCTGAGCAAGTTAACAAAATCCTAAACGCCAACGTCCCTGAGTCACACCCAGTCAACATGGCGGACTCCATGAAGACGACCTGCGGCGTCTGTAGATATTAAAGTTTCATTCTGAGGTAACAAAAACAAAACCTGTGTGTCTGACTGTGGCCCTGTTGCACCCAGACATTATTACTGACACTGCAGCAGCACAGAGACTTCAACAAAGTCAGTCAAAGGCAGCTGGAGGTTGCTGAGCAACCAGGGTCAGCTGCAGGTCAGAGCAATTAACTGCAGCTGTGCTCTGTCTGTGTGTGAGTGACTGCTGAGAGACACAGAAAATCTCTAAATGAAGCCCCTCCAACTAGTGGACCCTAATGCCAAACGGTAGGTGGTATCAAAAAGCCCAAATGACCGTGAGCATCCTCATCTTGTCGATCATGTGAATGCTGAATTTCAGTGTGTCAAGTTAAAAAATGTGACCTGGGGAGAGAGAGAAAGAACAGGTGCCCCGTGCTCCTTTGGGAAATTTCTCCTCTCCAGTTTACATGGGAGTAGATGGGGCTGTCGGTGGGTGATCCTGGCGCATCAGTGCGTCTCCCGCCAAAACTATAAGTCTGACAGCTTCAGCAGTGATATCGCTGCGTAGCCCACAAATTTTCCTACGTTTCTATGTAGAAATTATTTCTGTAGAGTGACATTTGTGGCCACGAGAGCCGTTTGCAAATGTATTTTTTGACAAATGTTTCTCTCCCTCTCCACTCTAGCTCTGGAACATTCTACCAATACACACCCATTGTAAATGTTGGTGTGGTTTTTGGTGATTTTTGGCAAAACCGTTTGGTGAAGCTCTTAGAAAAGTCACAGCACACCATTCCTGGCTGAGCCGGTTGTTTTGATACCTTTTTTGTGTTTGTGCGACCAAAACTGTGGGAGGAGTAGCGCACTGAAACTCCTGGAATATGTAATTATAATGAGTATGGAGAACAGTAAAGAAACACTCACTCGTCTGTGTTTCCTCCTTCTCCATCTTCTTCTCCTTCTCTTCCCCAGGCTGTTCGTCTTTCATCAGCTGCTTCTAGTTGTGTGTGTTTGTTCGCGTGCTGACTTCCTCCTGATCCCGTCGCAGACGACCTCCTGCTGGAGAGACTCGAGCGGCTGAAAAAACACAAAACACACACACTGAAACTCAGAGATCAACTGTCAGGCGGCGTCCTCTCCCTCTCCGCCCGCCGTGTGACTCACCTGGCCAAGTCGAGGGCCTCCAGATGTGAAGTGCTCCAGTTGTCCGGATCCTGACAGAGGTCAAAGGTCAGGCGTGGGGTCGGTGGGTCGGTGAGTGAGTCGGCGGTGTCCGTCGGCTCCCACAGAGCGTTGTGTTCGGACAGCAGCTGGCTCAGGTGATCCCTGGAGAAGTTAGCGCCCCATGCTCGACGGCGGTACGACAAGGCCTTCTGCCTCAACTCCTTCACCTGGACGGGAAAACAGCGACTGTCTCAGACTGCGACTGTCTCAGACTGCGACTGTCTCAGACTGCGACTGTCTCAGACTGCGACTGTCTCAGACTGCGACTGTCTCAGACTGTGACTGTGACGTGTAATATTATCGCTGCACAGTATGAAAACCTCTGCGAGAGTTTTCTGGTTGTTGTTCTGCTTCAGTTTGTAACCACGCTGTTTGTAACCGAGTTTCACTTCATCACTTTCTCTTTCAGCCGCTCGCTCGCTTCGTCTTCACTTCACACATCGAGCTTGCTGTGTGAAGTGAAGAATGGAGGTTTGTGTTTGACCACAGCCGTGTTCCTCTAATTAAATCAAAACCTGTTCATTGAAGAATTTCCAATTCATCCAAAGTGCGACGCTGAGCGAGTGTTCCTTACAAAAACAGGAGGTAGACCTGAGTACGTCTTTATTTAGAAGAAGACGCCACGCGTTCTGCTGAAGCGAGTAACTAACTTTCTCCAATCTGAATTAGGACATGACGTCTTCTAGCTGTTGTGCATGAGTGTGAGTGGAGGCGTCCCTCCACCCGAGTGCCATCAGTCGTCTAGCTGGTCGTTCTCCACCTCCGCCAGCAATCAGAGGGCTCGGCTCCAACCTGATGTTCCTAAACTACACACTGTTGAAGCAGTTTGTCTGGAAGTCGACACGTAAACTTGTCAGTGTCGTCCTTCGACCATTGGAGAGTAAAACCTCCAGAGCAGGAACAGGAAGTACAACTAGAGCCGAAAACACAAACACTTCCTAAAAACTCACAAAAACTGTCCAGACCAGTTCAGACCAGGTCTAGTCAGAGAAGTGTTGAAGCAGGTTTCCTGGACTTAACCTTCGCTCTGATCCTGAACACGAAGAGGACGATTCACCCAGATGAAACCTTGAAGGCTGGATTACCAAACACTCTGAGGATTACTGCGTTTCTTTGTCTTATTTGTAGATCTTCACTGTCCTCAGAGATCGACTCTTCATGGATTCGACGACCTTTCCTCAAGCACCGTGCTGAGACTTAGTCTCACGGAGTAATACTGAAGGTTCGGGAAGCAGAAAGCTGGTCGTTCTCCAGCTCTGCACGGTAAAGTGATACTGACCATTGGTGTGTGTGTGTGTGTGTGTGTGTGACTGTATGTTGAGATATGTAGAGTTAAAGCACCTCGAGTGATCAGAGGACTAGAAAGGCGACACGCAGGATGAGAAATGAACCAACCACCAACAAAAATAACACATCTATTTGATTTATTATGGTTGGTGAATTGAAACGTTTCTGTCTACGACTTGTTGACATCCATCAGTTCATGAGCTCGGTGCAGATCATTCATTAACCCTGACCTGACCCCTGTCCAAACCCTGGATAACCCCCGGTCCTGTTTTCAAAGCTAACCTCAAGCTGAGCTCAGTCTCTAAACCTCAAACCTCCAAAGAGACGAAGCGTTGGCCTGACGCTGCACGGCTCCACCGCCGGCTCTCTCTGCTGAGTGACAGCGACTCTGAGTCTGCAGACTTTCTCTGATTTCCTCTGAACTGACAGACAGCAGCTGACGTCAGCAGACAGAACTGAAACTCTTCAGAGGCCGGCCTCAACGTGGGGATGGAAAGTAAAGCTGGACGGTTACATCACGCCCACGCGTTCGTTCATTTACTTAGAAGAGACAGACTCACAAACACGTCCACCGTGAAGGTTATCATGACAGACTGAAGCCGCTCAGCAGCAACACGCGGGCGCAGAGTGACCCGAGCTGGGTGAGAATATCTGACCAGGGTTAAACCACATGAACAAAAACTTTAATTTTACTCAGATCAGAGCTGAATCCTGCAGCAGGCTGAAGGCTGACACCAGAGAGGTGGAGGTTGTTGGAGCAGCAGGTGGATGAACCTGGTGTAATATGAAATGTTCAGAGTCGTCTCCTCTTAATGAGCAGACTGACGTCCTTTAGAGTCTGCAGGACTTTTCTAAGACTCTGTGATGACATCTGTATCATTCGATGACTCCATGATTTTATTATAGATTTATGATTAATAAGAAACTTCTGAATCATTTAAGTCCATCTTAACTTGTCTTAACTTGTCTTGTCTTATCAGTTTTGCACAAATATTATTATAATAAATTAAATCAACCTTTAAAAGGTTTTTATTTTGTTACTTTATTGTATTTTTAAAAGTCCTTTATGTTGAAGTCGTATGAACATGATGTGAACAGTGTAGATCAGTAAACATACAGTCTACTCTAACATCAGTGCGTGACCCGGCGAGGCCTCGTACTTTATGTTTTATTCATCTTCAGACATCAGGAACAAAAGTCAGTCCTCATGAAAATTATTTAATAAAGTCAAATCTGCAGATTTGAGCTTCAGACTTTCCACATGGTGGGAACGTACCTGTTTGTATGTGACTAACAGTCATTTGTTTCCCTGAAATGAACCTCTGTGGTTTCACCGCTGACACTCAGCACTCTGGTTTTCCATCAGTGACACACACACACACACACACACACACACACACACACACACACACACACACACACACACACACACACGACAGTTTAACTAGCAGACGGGCATTGCGCAAATCCCCCAACTGCCACTTCAATAAGTCTGATCAGGATCCAAGAGCGCTGAGGTGGATTCAGTTTAAATGTAGCTGACGCCTTCAGTTCTTCTTCACACACACACACACACACACACACACACACACACACACTAGAGCGCCATATGTGGATTAATCCACCGCTGAAAGTAGTCCTCGCTCACTCTCATTCACTGTCGATGTCGCTCGACCACAATCCAAATTAAACTTCTTGTTTCTATTTTTCACTGTAAACTTCAGAAGCTGCTTCATGAACGCAGCAGGTCGAGTTTCAGAGCGACACGCTCTAATCAATGTTTCAAAATCCACCAGCTCCGCCGCGGCCCGGTTCAGGATCATCTTCTATCTTTGACGGACGCCGCGAGCTGCATCGATTTAACACAGAGCGCCTCGAGCTGACAGGAAGCCAGACACAGAAACAGCACAGAGAATCCGGTGGATTTTCAAAATAAAACACCTCTGTGCAAACTGCCGGTTGTAAAAACAGACAAAAGAGAAACAAATGAAGTACGTAGCGTATTTCCACATGTAGAAGAACGTGAACCAGGAAAACGATCAAACTCAAAGTCTGGAGGGAGAAACGCTTCTGAAACGGTCCGAGTGCAGGACGTGACGGAGACGTGACGGAAACGTGACGGAGACGTGACGGAGACGTGACAGAGACGTGATGGAGACGTGATGGAGACGTGATGGAGATGTGCCCGGTGGGGTTTTGGTGTGGCGTGTGAATGTCGTGTGGACGCAGATCAAAGTAAATTTTCTCCTGATTTATCTGAAAAAAGTAATTTTAGTATTCAGTGACTCTGATTGGAGGACGAGTCGCTCGTAACCTGAGCTCACGTCCTCCAATCAGAGTCCACAGAGACAAGAAGTGACACGTCGGGGTTGGTCACTGCGACTCGGTTCAGCTCAGGTGAGTTGTTTGGAGTCCAGGCTGAACCTGACCTGTCCTCCTCGTCTAAATATTAAAATATTAAGTATGAAGTGACCCCGCCCCCTCGTTATGACACATGCTTAACTAATGAGGCTGAACTCTGACCTGAGGGGTGTCGCCGGCGGCGGCTCCGCCTTCCTCCGTGATCCTGCAGAGAGGAGAACGAAAGCTGGACTCATACTCTGTCAACATCCTGTCAGACAGACAGACGACGTCATCGACGTGATGAATTCACGGTGACAACACACACACACACACACACACACACAGACAGAAACACACCTGTGTCCTCTGTGCACCTGAGGAGGGGGCGTGGCATCCTCTGCCGTCTGGACGGCGGCATCCTGTTTGGGGCGGGGCTTCTTCTCGGACTCCTCCCTCCTCTTATTGGTCTGAAAAAACAGCTGAGTCAGCACTTCAGTTAAATCAC
>JAFMOB010000049.1:7945915-7968415 GCA_018985215.1 Larimichthys polyactis | reverse complement strand
GGTGTGAATTCATTATTTCAGTTTGCATTCGGCTGCGGACGCGACTCGTCACTTCACAGTGCGACTTCTGTTCTTCAAACTCGACAACACCTCCATCGCTTTCGGCCCGGGGGTGGATTTTAGCCTAGCTTAGCACAAAGACTGGAAGCAGAGGGAAACTGCTAGCCTAGCTCTATAAAAAGTGAAAAAATACGTCTTCACCGAGATTCAGTTACGGACGTCACGGCCTCCGTACGCTTCAAAGTGAGAGCTCGTCTGAGACCTCCTTTCTGAGGCTGCTCTCATCGTTTGAGGCACACCGAGAACTTTCAGATCGTAAAACCTATCCAACTGTTACAGTCGCAGAAGTCGCACGAAATGACGGACGCCACCGCAGCCTCAGTTACTGTGGAAGCCAGAAAGGTCGGAGTGCAGCCGCGGCCAGGTGTGGATCTGATTGGCTGTTCTCTCGGGGAGCACAGGTGGAACACCTGATTTCAGATTTGTGAGTAGATAAACACGTTTGTAACACTATGACGTAGCTGTGAAGAGGTTTCAGGACGCTCAGATATATCGGATCAGAGCCGCGGCTGCGATCGGACTCTTCGCCTGGAAGCTTCTGCTCGGGCATGCAAACTGTGGCAGCACCTCCTGGAGATCAGACTGACAGAAACATCAACATGCTACATGACTGAACGTACTGGAGGAGAACCAGAACACTGACAGCAGTACCGAGCTGTACCGCGGTACTCCGCCCGGTGGTACAGCAGTACTCACAGAGGTCGACTGGTCCGACATACTGTAATCTGTAAGACGACCACGCTCACGTTACAAAACACGAGAATATTTTTTTTTAAAAAAGGCTTTCCGTGGCTGCTGCCGCTTCACAGGCCACGCCCCCTCGCACACGGCGGGGGCGGGGCTTCAGCTTCAACCTCCTCTGATTGGTCTCAGCCGTGCTACTGCTGCAAAGAAACACAGATTTTAGCTCAACTTTGACGTCTTTGACCGATGACGCCGAGGACACGGACGAACTTTTTTTGGTCACGATTTTAGTCCTCCATACGTGGACACGTCCATCAGCGTCTCCCACTCAGGTGTGTCTTGTTAATAACATTAATAATCAGGTAATATCGCGGTTAATTATAACACCTGCGGGCCGCCCTGCTCGGTAAATATAACACAACCCGAGCCAAAAAAAAAAAGGTCATCGTCACGGAAACTGGCCTGGTTCACTTTTGTTGTTATGCAGCTCACACACACACACACACACACACACACACACACACACACACACACACACACACACACAGTCAGCTGTCTGAAGGCAACATGTCTGAGCAGCAGACACAGAGTCAGCTCACCGCGCTACCATGCTAACGAGATAGCACGAAGCTAATTTTTTTGTTAGCGTAGCATCCCCTTTAGCTTCGGCTGTTAGCACTCCTGCTAAAGTTCCAATGTTGTCTAACATGCTAACTAGCTACATGCTAACTAGCTACAAGCTAGCTCACAGCAACCATTTGTTTCACTGTGAATAAATGTTTTACTAGCCGCTAGGCTAACAAGGTAGCCCATAGCTGTGAGAGCTAATACCCCACAAGTCAGTTAGTTAGCTAGTTAGCATTCCCTATTAGCAATGCTAGCACTAGGAGCTAGCCTTTAGCCACCAGTTTCCTTGGGGATATGCTAACAATGCTAACAATGCTAACAATGCTAACATGCTAACAATGTTTCTTAATATGTTTTTCTAGCCGCACGAGATAAGTGACGCTAATTTGGAGTTAGCATCGTCTCTGCCAATTCAGACCCACAGCTGTCGGCTAACTGAAGCTAGCACGAAGCCGCCACAGCGCGGTGAGCTGACGGCATGAGCTGCTGCCCCGCCCTAACACCGCCTGCCCCGCCCCGCCCTAACCCCGCCCCGCCCCCAGAAATCATAAACAAAAACATTAAATGACTTTTATATCTTTTCACACAGAAACATAATAATAATAATAATCACTGTATACTAACCACTGTATGGATCCACAGGTTCAACCAGAGCCACACACACACACACACACACACACACACACACACACACACACACACACACACACAAAGCCAGCCATGTTAGCTGTGACAACACAACCAGGTAACCGTGGCAACAACATGGCTGACTAGCGAAGTGGTCAGAACGGCGTGTGATTGGCTCGGCACTGCCAGGAAATACAAGTGAAAAAGCTAAAACAGGAAACAGGAAAGAAACATTTCAAATTAAAAGGATAAGAAGCCACTCCCCCAGCGCAAAATGGCCTTAGCAGAGAGCATGATGGGAACCGTAGTTTAAATTTGGGCAGTTGTTTGGACCGCCCCCCAATTCCCGCAACAGCAGAATTCATCATCATCATCATCATCATCACCGCCGCCGCAGTCTTTCGATGTTTGGTTTTAATGTTTCCAAGGCAACCGTCTCCGTCAGACAGTGTGGTGAGGGCCAGGAGGGGTGGGGGTGGGAGATGTGGTCGTCACGGGAACAGAGGTCAGAGGCGGCGGATGTTGACGATGACATGGCTGTGTTAAAGGGGCGTGGCCAGCTGGAAGATGCGGTGTGATTGGTTGGTTGGTTGGTTGGTTGGTTGTCGGTCAGGTGAGCAGAAAAACTGAAGAGAGAGAGAGAGAATAAACACATGAGTGTGAGTGTGTGTGTGTGTGTGAGTGTGGGTGTGTGTGTGTGTGTGTGTGTGTGTGTGTGTGTGTGTGTGTGTGTGTGTGTGTGTGTGTGTTTAACACCTCACCTGTCATTAGAGAAGTTGACAGGTGGACTTTTTGCGAGCTTTCCCTGGAACTGGACTCTTCCTGTTGATCTGTCGTACGAGGTCGTAAAAGATCTGCAAACACACAAACATTTAAAAATTTACAATAAATATTAATAAACTAAAATAATAAAGAACAAAAACAGACTTTAAACCAACAACATGTCAACCAGCTGCCCAGCATACTGTAGGTAAGTTCTACAAAAACACTGACACAAGAACACACGTATGTTATATTGATATTCATCAATATATATCAATTAAGACGTTACAAGACTTAAAAAAGACGGTAAAATGACGTCAGCAGCAGCAACAATGAAAAAACCTTTTACAGAGAAACACTGTTTTTATTTTACAGATTTCACCTTCAGTATATTATTAAATGTTATATTATAAAAGTCCATATAATGAGCCTGATATTTACCTCGTTGACGTTGATCTTGCTCTTGGCTGAGGTCTCCAGGAAGGCGCAGGAGTTCCACTGGCGTGCGAGGCCGATGCCCGACTCCTTGGCCACCACGCGCTCCACCTCCAGGTCACACTTGTTTCCCACGAGGATCATGGGAACCTGCAGCGTCACACAGAACGTTCACACTTGTGAATCCAACACGGCGGATCCGTCTCTGTCTTAACTTCATTTGCAGAGAGAGCTGTCGTTAAGTTTGCAGTAACGAGCTTTAACGACTCACTTCAACACTGATGAAATCATTAATCAAGAAAAAGCAGCAACATTCTCTGAGTCTAGTTTTCTAGAAGTTATTTACAGACGTCACCTTCAGCTTTCTTTACATTTTATGGACTGATTATTTAAATAATTAAGTTATAACTAGATTAACTGAGTCAGATTCAGCTTCACGGCCGCACTGTTGTTTCTCTGCAGTGAAGTTCAGCATCACAGAGTGTGAAGTGAAATCTCTGGTGTCACTTTCCTTGATTCATCACTGAGCGCGCTCATCCTGTCTGAGCTCATGAAGCCTTCGACCAGCAGGCGGCAGCAAAACGCTCAGACAGTCCGACGTCTGTGCAATGAATCCTCCATGAAGGTTAAAACGTTCAGTTTGTTTCAGACGCTGATTCAACTCTCGTCTCGTCTTTCCTCGACAGAACGCTTCACGTTTCAACAAAAGGAGGTTAAATCGTCTGTTTTTAGGGGCCTTTACTGAACTCAGTTTCCCAGAAGCCCTCGCTGTGTGCAGGCTCGACATGAGTGAGTCGCGAACAGAGAATGACTTCAGGAGTGATCGTTGGTGTGGATAGAACCAACTTACTATGACAGAAGCGCCCATGTTTGTAGTTCTTTCATGGGAGTTGTAGTTTTGTTTTGTTTTTTCCACCCCAGTGCTCACAAAGTAATCGATGTTTAAATCAACATTTTATAACTTTCCTCAGATAAACTAACATCTGTTCACGCACAGAAGAAGAAGAGGAGGTTTACAGGCCCGGGGAATGGAGCCGGTGTTGTGCCAGAACAGGAGCTGAACAAGCGGGAAATATAACTGTGTGTGTGTGTGTGTGTGTGTGTGTGTCGTACATCCTCGGTGTCCTTCACTCTGAGGATCTGCTCTCTGAGGTCCTGAAGGTCATTGAAGGTCGACTGAGCCGTGATGGAGTAAACCAGAGCAAAGCCCTGACCGTTCTTCATGTACAGGTCTCTCATCGCCGTGAACTGCTCCTGTAGACAGGCAGACAGACAGGTGGTCAGGCAGACAGACAGGTGGTCAGGCAGACAGACAGGCGCACTGTACAGCCAAAAGTATATGGACACCCTCTGATTCTTCCTGGTTTAGGCAAAGACAATTAGTTCTAATAAGGATAAGACAGACAGACAGACAGACAGACAGACACAGACACACAGGCAGACAGACAGACAGACAGACAGACAGACAGACAGACAGACAGGCAGACAGACGGCTCTTACTGTTCCTGCTGTGTCCAGGATCTCCAACATACACTGCTGTCCATCGACCTCGACTTGCTGGAAAGAGACAGAGAGTTTAAAACAGACATTACTCGCCGTGTTCTGATGGAAGGATTTGTAAAAACACGGAGAGTGTCGTCGTATCTGATTTTAAAATGTAATTCCTCTCATCATATTATTGTAATTCTCATTTAGTGGTTAAGTCATCTGTAAGCTGACAGAAACATGTGACACAGAGATGATTAAAGCACGGCGCCTGTTCGGTGCTCTCGCCCTGCCTCGTGTCGGACGGAGGCGCTGGGTGGAGGTGTGTTGTGAAACTCGTATGCAGTGTTAAACCACACTCAGCCTCTTCACTGTGTCTCAGGCGGGTGGTGTCAGCGAACACGGCGTCGTGAAACAAACGCCTTTTCATTTTTTATCTGTGGACGTCCAGCATGACGAGAAACTACAAAACAAACATCTGGACCAGGAAAACGACAAGACGTTTTTAAATAAATTAGACTTTTTATCTCCGGATTTAAACTTAATTATCACGTAATAAAACAATTTAACTTCTGAATGATGCAATCAGTTTGATTTATTACATCAGAATTCAAACTTTCTGACTCATCATGTCACCATTTTGACTTCCTGTATCATATTTTGATGTATTTTAACTTATCAGGACAAAATTGGAACTTTGAACATCAGAATTTTGAATTTATAGTCACAAAATTCTTCTTCTAACTTTCTAACTTTTCTCACGTTTTAACTCATTAACTTAAATTTTTGTCACTTTTTTTTACTTGTAATATCATAATTCAGACTTTTTGATCTTTATTTTTTAACTTTCTATATCATAGTTTTGATGTATATGAACTTTTTGGCCATGTTTCACTTTTCATATCATAACTGTAACTTTTGATTTATTAGAACACGATTCTTCGTTTTTGACATCATAATTTTGACCTGTGTCATATTTGTGATGTATTATATTATATGTATTATAAACATCATTTTAACTTATTATTTAACATAATTTTGACTTTTTTATCTCAGAATTTGAACCTTTTCTATCATCAATCAGTCACAATATTCTCCTTCTACTAACTCATAACAGAATTTTTACTTTATATATCAGAACTTAATGATAAACAGATTAATTAATTGTTTATCTTCCATATTCTTCATCCTCCTCTTTTCGTTCGTGCTATGCGATTAGCCCTCAGTCTTTCCCATCATGCCTTGCTGTCTCATATAGACCGACGGGCGGGGCGACGGCGGCTGTCTTACCTTCCTGTAGGAATCCTCTATCGTCGGGTCGTACTTCTCCACGAAGATTCCCTGAACAAACTGGACAGTCTGGAGACAGACAGAGAGACAGACAGGCAGACAGACAGACAGACAGACAGACAGACAGACAGAGAGACAGACAGAAAGAGAGACAGACAGACAGACAGAAAGAGAGACAGACAGGCAGTGACATAAAGAGAAGTAGGGCAGAGTGTTAATGGAGCCCTGTTCTGTCTCTATTGGAAGTCATTAGATTGGAATTAATGTGACACACTGACACGTCTCCATTATATCATCTGGAGAGAAACACTTCATTGTAGTGAGATGTACACAGTGTGTGTGTGTGTGTGTGTGTGTGTGTGTGTGTGTGTGTGTGAATGGACTGAGCAGACAAACAGTGACATCAGTCTGCATCCATTTTCTGGAGCAACTTCAGAAAATCTCAAAAAAAATTTCGTCGACTCTTCGTCCTTCGGGAGAAGTACGTAACGCTTCACGGCACTAAGTCACACAGCAGCAACTATTTGACTGATTCTGGTGAAACTGGATCATATTTTATGGAGGAAATGTTTTCTGGTTTTCCCTCTGATGTCCTCCGGCTGCTCCGCCTCAACTCTCTGTGATTTACAGAGTTTATGATGGACAGTGAAGTAAACTGCTGACAGCTGTAGCTGCTGTTAGCTCATGTCAGTGAGTACAGTTAGCTGTCTGGACTCTCTGAATCTCTGGCTCAGACCAGGACCCTTCAATCTACCAGTGTCGTGCTAGAACCGGAGCCGGGCAAGCGGCCAATGTAACCGGGCTCAGCAGCTTCTATGGACATGATGGCAGAGGAGAAGAGAGAGAAGAGGACGCTGACGGAGGAAGCTAAGAAGAGAAAAGGAGAGAGTGAGCGAGCAAGAAGCCGCCGGACAAGAGTAAATGTGGGACTGACTTTTAGTGGTTGGTGAGAGCTTGGTGAAATAAAAGGCTGAAAGACAGACGCCGAGCTGGGCTGACTGCTGCTGGACTAGTCACTGATATCAGCTGCTGCTGGTGATCAGAAGTAATGTAATCAGAGTAAATACTCGGGTACAGCTGAACATAGTTACCACAGCGGGATTACACTCTGAACAAACAGTGAAGTTACTCACCAGCGCTGACTTGCCGACTCCTCCTGATCCTAAAACAACCAGTTTGTATTCACGCATCCTGACTGTCTGTCTGCTGGGCGAGAGAGAGACACACAGAGAGAGAGACACAGAGAGAGAGAGACAGGGAGGTCAGCACTTCGCTCATCATTTCCAATCAGCCAATCACAGAGCAGCATCACTATAAGCTCCACCTGCTGCTACAACGCACCTGGAGCTGTAAAACTATCAATTACACACACACACACACACACACACACACACACACACACACACAGATGAAGATTTCCTCCCTCTCAGTAGGAAGTAATAATTACCCAGCATGCATCTGGGTGTTCATGAAAACAATGAGATCATGTGATCATACAGCTGGCAGTGATGTCACAACCACGCGATCCTTCCTGGTTCCCTGTGTGTGTTTATGTGTGTGTATATGTGTAACATACACACACACATACCAGTCATGCCTCCTTTTCGTTGCAGCAACAAGAAGCAACATGACGGAGATAAAACACACACACACACACACACACACACACACACACACACACACACACTCATCTATGTTAATAAGGGTCTGCCAGGGTTGCCATGGTGATGAGATAAGTGTGTGTGTGGTTAAGCAGGTGGTGTGAGGACCAAACATTAACATCTCTCTCTAACCAGCATGTTATTTTACCCAGAATCCTCAGTTTCTGCCCAATTAGTGCAACAACAAACAGCAAACACGGAGCTGGACATTAAGAGTGTGTGTGTGTGTGATCGATCTAATGTGTTTGTCTCAGCATGTGGTTCAGGATCAGGACTTCATTAAAACACACATCAGACATTATGACACGAAGAAAAATCATTTTTCCTGTCACGTTAGAGATCTAGAAACATCCTCACAGACATTTAGAAACATCCTCACAGTTATCTAGAAACATCCTCACAGTTATCTAGAAACATCCTCTCAGACATTTAGAAACATCCTCACAGTTATCTAGAAACATCCTCACAGTTATCTAGAAACATCCTCTCAGACATCTAGAAACATCCTCTCAGACATTTAGAAACATCCTCTCAGACATCTAGAAACATCCTCGCAGACATCTAGAAACATCCTCACAGTTATCTAGAAACATCCTCACAGACATCTAGAAACATCCTCACAGACATCTAGAAACATCCTCACAGTTATCTAGAAACATCCTCTCAGACATCTAGAAACATCCTCGCAGACATCTAGAAACATCCTCGCAGACATCTAGAAACATCCTCGCAGACATCTAGAAACATCCTCGCAGACATCTAGAAACATCCTCACAGACATTTAGAAACATCCTCACAGTTATCTAGAAACATCCTCACAGTTATCTAGAAACATCCTCTCAGACATTTAGAAACATCCTCACAGTTATCTAGAAACATCCTCACAGTTATCTAGAAACATCCTCTCAGACATCTAGAAACATCCTCTCAGACATTTAGAAACATCCTCTCAGACATCTAGAAACATCCTCGCAGACATCTAGAAACATCCTCACAGTTATCTAGAAACATCCTCACAGACATCTAGAAACATCCTCGCAGACATCTAGAAACATCCTCACAGACATTTAGAAACATCCTCACAGTTATCTAGAAACATCCTCACAGTTATCTAGAAACATCCTCTCAGACATTTAGAAACATCCTCACAGTTATCTAGAAACATCCTCACAGTTATCTAGAAACATCCTCTCAGACATCTAGAAACATCCTCTCAGACATTTAGAAACATCCTCTCAGACATCTAGAAACATCCTCGCAGACATCTAGAAACATCCTCACAGTTATCTAGAAACATCCTCACAGTTATCTAGAAACATCCTCTCAGACATCTAGAAACATCCTCGCAGACATCTAGAAACATCCTCGCAGACATCTAGAAACATCCTCGCAGACATTTAGAAACATCCTCACAGTTATCTAGAAACATCCTCACAGTTATCTAGAAACATCCTCTCAGACATCTAGAAACATCCTCGCAGACATCTAGAAACATCCTCGCAGACATCTAGAAACATCCTCGCAGACATCTAGAAACATCCTCACAGTTATCTAGAAACATCCTCTCAGACATCTAGAAAGATCCTCGCAGTTATCTAGAAACATCCTCACAGTTATCTAGAAACATCCTCTCAGACATCTAGAAAGATCCTCGCAGTTATCTAGAAACATCCTCACAGTTATCTAGAAACATCCTCTCAGACATCTAGAAACATCCTCACAGACATCTAGAAACATCCTCACAGTTATCTAGAAACATCCTCTCAGACATCTAGAAACATCCTCACAGTTATCTAGAAAGATCCTCGCAGTTATCTAGAAACATCCTCACAGTTATCTAGAAACATCCTCGCAGACATCTAGAAACATCCTCGCAGTTATCTAGAAACATCCTCGCAGTTATCCAGAAACATCCTCACAGTTATCTAGAAACATCCTCACAGACATCTAGAAACATCCTCGCAGACATCTAGAAACATCCTCGCAGACATCTAGAAACATCCTCACAGTTATCTAGAAACATCCACAGTTATCCAGAAACATCCTCACAGTTATCTAGAAACATCCTCACAGTTATCTAGAAACATCCTCACAGACATCCAGAAACATCCTCACAGTTATCTAGAAACATCCTCACAGACATCTAGAAACATCCTCACAGTTATCTAGAAACATCCTCACAGTTATCTAGAAACATCCTCTCAGACATCTAGAAACATCCTCACAGTTATCTAGAAACATCCTCACAGTTATCCAGAAACATCCTCACAGTTATCCAGAAACATCCTCACAGACATCTAGAAACATCCTCACAGTTATCTAGAAACATCCTCAAAGTTATCTAGAAACATCCTCACAGTTATCTAGAAACATCCTCTCAGACATCTAGAAACATCCTCACAGTTATCTAGAAACATCCCCACAGTTATCTAGAAACATCCTCACAGACATTTAGAAACATCCTCACAGTTATCTAGAAACATCCTCACAGTTATCTAGAAACATCCTCTCAGACATCTAGAAACATCCTCAAAGTTATCTAGAAACATCCTCACAGTTATCTAGAAACATCCTCACAGTTATCTAGAAACATCCTCACAGTTATCTAGAAACATCCTTGCAGACATCTAGAAACATCCTCGCAGACATCTAGAAACATCCTTGCAGACATCTAGAAACATCCTCACAGACATCTAGAAACATCCTCACAGTTATCTAGAAACATCCTCACAGACATCTAGAAACATCCTCACAGACATCTAGAAACATCCTCACAGTTATCTAGAAACATCCTCACAGTTATCCAGAAACATCCTCAGTTATCTAGAAACATCCTCACTGTTATCTAGAAACATCCTCACAGTTATCTAGAAACATCCTCACAGACATCTAGAAACATCCTCACAGACATCTAGAAACATCCTCACAGTTATCTAGAAACATCCTCACAGTTATCTAGAAACATCCTCACAGTTATCCAGAAACATCCTCAGTTATCTAGAAACATCCTCACTGTTATCTAGAAACATCCTCACAGACATCTAGAAACATCCTCACAGACATCTAGAAACATCCTCACAGACATCTAGAAACATCCTCGCAGACATCTAGAAACATCCTCACAGACATCTAGAAACATCCTCACAGACATCTAGAAACATCCTCACAGTTATCTAGAAACATCCTCACAGACATCCAGAAACATCCTCACAGACATCTAGAAACATCCTCAGTTATCTAGAAACATCCTCACTGTTATCTAGAAACATCCTCACAGACATCTAGAAACATCCTTGCCTAAACATAACCAAAATTAAGCATTCAAGCTTTATTTTGAAAGTATGTACTTTGTGTATTGTATGTATTTCCAGCTCTGTGTTTATAAATTAATAATCTCTATGTGACTTTAATCCTGAGGACGCTTAAAGCCACAAGGTGGAAACAGGGAGCCGTTCACATGTGGAGGTTTAGACGTCCAGTTGTCAGTGAATGCATCAGCAGAGGTGGATTTCAGAGCCTGGAGGTGTGAAAAAGGGCCCGCCTCACTACGTCTCTGTTCACTTTGATGCAACAAGTCCAGGCGAGTTCGGGGAATCACAGGAAGTCATGAACCGAAGCAGCGGCAGGCGAGGCCGAAGAAGGGAAAGTGAATCTGCCAGATCAACTCTCTACCTGACTGACCCTGGTTCTAGTTCATGACACATAAACCAACATTTACACAGTAAAGAGACCATCACAGTAAAAAATCAGTTAACGCTACATTAGTGTTTCTTTTTTGCCAGCAGAGACGCACAGCCTGACTTATAATCACCTTATAAAGCTGTTATGGCTAACGCCCAATCATGATCATCATATCTGAGTCATGTCTGTCCCCTGACGACCTTTATTCACTCTCTTTTAGCTCTGCTTTTGGTCTCCACCAATGAGGTGCGTTTATCAGAGAACAGCTGAACCAAAACGAGGAGCTAAAAGACCCTAAAAAGCTCTTCAGAGGTGCAGAGACCGACGTTACCTTTCACAGGTGTGTCAACAAACATATCCATGTGATGTAATCACAGTACAAACTTAAAATTAAAACACATCCAGGATCTTTAGTGCGACATAATGTAGAGCTGAACGAAATCAGTAATAATTGTAAATATTATGTGAGTAACCTGCAGCCCTGATATGTTTATATCTCTAGAAGATGTTACAAATGACAAATGATGAAGATTTTCTTTATAAATTAATTATTTTCCCAATTAAATAAGTTTACATCACAGCCACAGCCTCTGTGCTTCTATAATACACTGATAATATCATAAAACACCAGAAACTGGATATTAATATGAGCACATATCATGTTTATAGACAGATATCATCATTTACTTTATATCATATATTTATCAGGATCATAAAATTCTGATTTTTTTCTAAACTTGCCTCTAATTTGTTTTTTTTTCTTGTTTATAACAAACAATGATTGAACTAAAACAAGAAACCATAAATATTTATAAAAGTATAAATATCCTTAGTTTAGTTTCTCATCCTCAAACGTTGTTTTTTATTTGTCGACTGAGAAAATAGTGAAAAATACAGATTTCTGATTTATTTCCCTCAGTCCAAAGTGGCATCTTCAGATTTCTCGTTTTGTCTGACAAACAGAAAGTTTATAATCACATGAAACAAAGACAAACAGCTGATCGCCACATTAAAACTGGAGATTTTTGAGCAAATTCAACTTAAATATGACTCAAACGTCAACATGAGCTGAGTAGGCTGAACGTCTCTGGAGAGGTCAAGAGGTGAAGGGGTTACGAAACACTCAACGTGATTATTGGAGCATTTAGACGATATTTACGCTGTAAATTAGAGACGTTAAAGTCGTGGTGACGGTTCGTCAGCTCACAGATGGAGAGAAGACTTATGTGCTGTTATTTTTAAAGATACGAAGGATCTTCTAACGTGCCATCAGCAGCTCGGGCGGGCTGTATTTCTCACACACTGTGCAGTTCTGCTTTTTCCCTCGGACACCGAATGCATCATGATGTTAATCTGCTAAAGTAAAGTTGGTGGAGGAGAAAGATGGACACACACACACACACACACACACACACACACACACACACACACACACAGATCCCTGAGTCAACCAGAACTAGGTGGGGCCTGTCAATACTCAGAGTGTGTGTGTGTGTGTGTGTGTGTGTGTGTGTGTGTGTGTGTGTGTGTGTGTGTGTTGTTGCTGACAGTAAAACCAAGCCTTGTCTATACACTACAGTCAGACAGACAGGTAGACAGGACAGACAGACGGGCAGGGGGACAGACAGTTTCCTCCAAACTCCGCAGTTTGTAATAAGTTACTTCCTCTCTTTTGTTTTTTTTCTTCCCTCCTCCAGCAGAGCAGCGGGAGCTCCGCAGCTCTCTGTCCGCCTCAGAACACTCCCTACCCGGCCAGCTCTGGCAAGAAGGCCCCGCTGCCTTGGAGGTTCTGGAGGACAGAATAACAAGCCGGGGGAGCACGGAGACGTGAGACAGGCTTAAAAAAAACACCCGTTATGATGTTAGCCAGCTGTCTGTCTGCCTCTGATACCAACATATTATCGTTAACGGAGCTCCTGTCTGTCTGCCGCTCCCGTCTGTCTGTCTGTCCGCCGGTCGCTTCCGCAAACCCGGCCCAGCTCGGCTCGGCACCGGCCTGTCTGTCCGCCTGTCACCGCGTGTCCCGGGCCGTCCCGGGTAAAGCTACATGTACATGACGGAGGGAGAGAAAAGGGAGAAAATGGAGAAAAGGGAGGAAGAGGAGAAAGGAAGCGGTACTCACCGTCATCCACCCGTCCGCTCTCTCTCTCTCTCCCGCTCTCCGTCGGTGTCGCTCGACCAGAGCCGCTCCCTCCGCTCGGTGACGTCAAGCTGGAGGCGGTAAGCGCGAGCGCCTCCTGTGCGATCCTTTCAAAGTAAAAGACACGGATAGAAATGAAAAAAAACTGTCTCTGTGACGTCCCCGCAGACTGTCTAAAACCTGGACGTAGTCTCCGTGACGTCCCCGCAGACTGTCTAAAACCTGGACGTAGTCTCCGTGACGTCCCCGCAGACTGTCTAAAACCTGGACGTAGTCTCCGTGACGTCCCCGCAGACTGTCTAAAACCTGGACGTAGTCTCCGTGACGTCCCCGCAGGACTGTCTAAAACCTGGACGTAGTCTCCGTGACGTCCCCGCAGACTGTCTAAAACCTGGACGTAGTCTCCGTGACGTCCCCGCAGACTGTCTAAAACCTGGACGTAGTCTCCGTGACGTCCCCGCAGACTGTCTAAAACCTGGACGTAGTCTCCGTGACGTCCCCGCAGACTGTCTAAAACCTGGACGTAGTCTCCGTGACGTCCCCGCAGACTGTCTAAAACCTGGACGTAGTCTCCGTGAGTCCGACTGTCTAACCTGACTAGTCTCCGTGACGTCCCCGCAGACTGTCTAAAACCTGGACGTAGTCTCCGTGACGTCCCCGCAGACTGTCTAAAACCTGGACGTAGTCTCCGTGACGTCCCCGCAGACTGTCTAAAACCTGGACGTAGTCTCTGTGACGTCCCCCGCAGACTGTCTAAAACCTGGACGTAGTCTCCGTGACGTCCCCGCAGACTGTCTAAAACCTGGACGTAGTCTCTGTGACGTCCCCGCTGTTCCCCGGGGTTTTCCCCGTCGTTTTTTTTTATTCTATCCGTGTCTTTTACTTTGAAACACAGATGAAGACGGTGAAATGCGGTTGAAAGCTTTACGAGCACCCTGCGTAAGTCGGACCTTGAATTAAGATCTGTTCTGCGTTTTCAAAGTAAAAGCTCCCACTTAACAGGAAGTTAGACACGTCATCATTGCTCATTAATTCTTTTTGAATAAATGAGCAATTAACAGCATAACGTCCGCTCCGAGAGTTTCACAATAAGTGAATGTGAATGGTTTTATTTTGAAGGTACTCCCAAGCTTACTTCCTGTTTTGGGTCGTTCTTGTGACGTTTCAGGCTCGCGCTCAGCTGCTTCCCGCTTCCTGCAGAAACATGTCTCCACTGTTTCTACTCACCAAAATAAAAGACACAAAACAAAATAAAAGAGGTTTCGTTGTCAGATATTTAAAAATAAAAATTATGAAAATATTTTTAAAAGATCTGGAGACTACGTCCAGGTTTTAGACAGTCTGCGGGGACGTCACGGAGACTACGTCCAGGTTTTAGACAGTCTGCGGGGACGTCACAGAGACTACGTCCAGGTTTTAGACAGTCTGCGGGGACGTCACGGAGACTACGTCCAGGTTTTAGACAGTCTGCGGGGACGTCACAGAGACTACGTCAGGGTTTCAGACAGTCTGCGGGGACGTCACGGAGACTACGTCCAGGTTTTAGACAGTCTGTGTTACGTCACAGAGACTACGTCCAGGTTTTAGACAGTCTGCGGGGACGTCACGGAGACTACGTCCAGGTTTTAAACAGTCTGCGGGGACGTCACGGAGACTACGTCCAGGTTTTAGACAGTCTGCGGGGACGTCACGGAGACTACGTCCAGGTTTTAGACAGTCTGCGGGGACGTCACGGAGACTACGTCCAGGTTTTAGACAGTCTGCGGGGACGTCACGGAGACTACGTCCAGGTTTTAAACAGTCTGCGGGGACGTCACGGAGACTACGTCCAGGTTTTAGACAGTCTGCGGGGACGTCACGGAGACTACGTCCAGGTTTTAGACAGTCTGCGGGGACGTCACGGAGACTACGTCCAGGTTTTAGACAGTCTGCTGTCTGATCAGTGTTTTACTGTCCTGAGGTCAAACTTTCAAACTACAGTGTGTGTGTTACTGCAGAGTCACAGAGCAGCTAAGCGTGTCAGAGCGTGTTGATGGGAACACGCCTTGAGACACACACACGTATGTTGTAGATGTTGTGAAGCCACACCCAAACAGGAAGGAGTCACCAAGAATAGATTTGCCCCACCACCCAACCAGCTTCCTTTTCAGGGACACACACTTCCTCTTAGTGTGAACACACACACACACACACACACACACACACACACAGTAAACTGCTGAGGCTGCATTAGTTGAACTCTGCTGTCAGGAGTCTCTGACGTCTTCGTCCTGTTTTATATGAACTTATTCCAACGTTGATGCCCTGTGTTGTGCCAGATCCGGAGCTGGGCAATACATTAACTAGTATCACGGTCACGTTAGCTGATGAATAGTGTTACACAGTAACCGTCAAACAGGGAGACAGGCACGTTGTCGTGGGTGCTGTACATTTGCTGATGTAAGCCCACTCGATTTCTTACGTTAGCTTGTCCGGTAACGATTTGGACAGGAGCTTAACTAAAAGAGCTAACGGACCTAATCACGCTAACAGAACTAAAAGAGGTAACAGAGGACGGCTAACAGCTAACAGAGCTAACGTAACTAAAGGAGCTAACAGCTAACAAAGCTAACAGAGCTAATGGAACTAACAGAGCTAACAGCTAACAAAACTAACAGAGCTAACGTAACTAAAGCAGCTAACAGCTAACGGCACTAACAGCTAACAAAACTAACAGAGCTAACGTAACTAAAGCAGCTAACAGCTAACGGCACTAACAGCTAACAAAACTAACAGAGCTAACGTAACTAAAGCAGCTAACAGCTAACGGCACTAACAGCTAACAAAACTAACAGAGCTAACGTAACTAAAGGAGCTAACAGCTAACGGCACTAACAGCTAACAAAACTAACAGAGCTAACATAACTAAGGGAACTAACAGAGCTAACGTAACTAAGGGAACTAGCAGAGCTAACGTAACTAGGGAACTAACAGAGCTAACGTAACTAAGGGAACTAGCAGAGCTAACGTAACTAGGGAACTAACAGAGCTAACGTAACTAAGGGAACTAACAGAGCTAACGTAACTAATGGAACTTACAGAGCTAACGCAACTAGGGAACTTAACAGAGCTAACATAACTAGGGGACTTAGCAGAGCTAACGTAACTAATGGAACTAACAGAGCTAACGTAACTACTGGAACTAACAGAGCTAACGTAACTAAGGGAACTAACAGAGCTAACGTAACTAGGGGACTTAACAGAGCTAACGTAACTAAGGGACTTAACAGCTAACAAAACTAACAGAGCTAATGGAACTAACAGCTAACAGAGCTAACGGAACTACGGTAGCTAACAGCTAACGTAACTAAGGTAGCCAACAGCTAACGTAACTAAGGTAGCTAACAGCTAACGTAACTAAGGTAGCTAACAGCTAACGTAACAAAGAGATAACTGAAGTAACGGGCTTCTTGCTGTTGTAACATTCGCTGGCTGCTGTGTCTTGTGTTGTTGACCTCGTTTGGTGTTTATTGGTGTCTTGTAGTTCCGTCTTTGGTCTCCTCCGCCTGCTAAACTTCTCTTTAGCTGCTGTTAGCGTCACTTCTCTTTGGTGACCGCAGAGTTTTACAGCTTCAGTGATGAGTCAATGATCAGCCAGGCGGCAACACAAACTCATCAATGCAGCCGTCGCTGGGAGACCAGACGAGTTTGTTTTCTTACCAGTTTCCACCTCACTGAAACAGCCAATCACGGCCGAGCTCGGTGCTCTGAGGTTGTTACCTGTGGGTCTGTAGACACACCTGACGTCAGAGTTCAGAGCCAGTGTGCAGATTTCTGGTCGTTTATTCACACTGCCCGTCAATGTGAAGTTAAAGTCACGCAGAATCTAAACACATTTCGTGTCCGTGTGTTCCGATGAACTTGTGGATCAGAACCAGAACCGGAGCAGAAATGAGAGGTCACACAGTATGAAGGCAGGCAGAAATGGACCTTTTTTATTTTTCTTGGGCGATAAACAACAGTGGATTGTCCTGACCAAACTGGACTGAACCAGATCAAAACCAGACTTGGGCTCGGTTAAACCAGATCAAACTGGACTTACAGCACAGTAAATGGAACTGGTCCTGACCAGACCGAACCGGCTGGAACCGGTTTGAAGAGTGAGGGGGGGGGGGGCAAACTGATCAGTATTTAAGCGCTGCGTTACTGTGGCAACAGCCACTCAGGATCAGTCCAGACCGGTCTGGTCAGGGTTGGACCTGGTCCAATAATCTCTCCCGATCGAGGGCGGGCCTTATTGAATCAGGGGGAAACAAAAGAAGCTGATTGGTCCACAAACAGTAAAACCCCGCCCCTCCACCCACCCTGAGGCATCCGATTGGTTGCCTACAAAAAAAAAAAAACCCAAAAAAACAAACAGAGCGAGCCCTTCTCCCATTGGTCACCACAGCCTCAGGCAGGAAAGGCTGTTCTCTTTTCCCATTGGTCAGTTTTAAACACGCCAACTGTCAAGTCACTCAGCAGCGGCCAATCAGGTTACAGTACCTGTGGAACTTTGTGGAATAACGAAAAGAAACAGAATGATGATGAACAGGGAGGCCGGCCAATCAGACGACCTCGCTAGAAAAACAAACAGGAAGTGGGAGGAGCTTCCAAGCCTCATATGGAACTTTTTTTCGTGTGTGTGTGTGTGTGTGTGTGTGTGTTTTGTCCTTTTTGTCCGTGTGTGTGTGTGTGTGTGTGTGTGTGTGTGTGTGTGTGTGTGTGTGTGAGCCGTACATCCATCCTGTCTCCTCCGAACAGCTGATTTCAGTGCAATGCATCATGGAACGATCGATCGCTAGGAGAGGGTGTGTCACTACAAGTGTGTGTGTCTGTGTGTGTGTCTGTGTGTGTGTCCTGTTGTCATGGAAACATGCTGCGGGGTTAGCGCTCCAGCAGCGGGGTGGTGCCGTGTTGCATCGTGGTTGTTTGTTTGCGTCCGTCTCTAGCTGGTGTCCATGGACTCCATGTTGGCCGAGCTGGAGTCCCTCTGGATGGAGTCGAAGATCGCCGCCAGCTCCTGATTGGACGAGATCTGGGACTGGAACTCCGACATCAGCGGCGACTTCTCGGCCTCGGGGATCGTCAGCAGCGCCACGACGGCTCGCATCGCCGACCGCTTCAGCTCGTCCTGCTTCTCGAACTCCTGCTTCACCGAGTTGGCCTTCACCTGCGGAGACACGGAGGACACCTTTAGGTTGAACACTCGGGCAGACGACGGCGCCGCCTGCAATGAGCTCTGGTTCTGGACCCGGTTCAGGAGAACAGAGTCGGACTACACTGCTTTATGAGAAAAGTTTCTCGTCTTCTGGAGAGTTCTGGAGGGTCCAAATCAAATCACATGAACGGGTCGGCGCATTAGCAGCTTCTTAAACTGATCAAAGCTTCTCCTACAATTACCATGATGCAACTGGATACGTGAAACCTGAGACATCACACACCTGCTTCTGCTGCAGATACAAGTCCACATCACCGGAGTTTGACATGCGATACTGATGGACTGTGTGTGTGTGTGTGTGTGTGTGTGTGTGTGTGTGTGTGTGTACCTTGGTGGTGCAGGTGGCTCTCAGTGGTTCCACCAGTCGGTCCAGTCTCTGCAGAACAGCGCTGGGACAGAGAGACGACAGCCGGGCCAGCATCAGGAACGTCAGCATCTGGAGACAACAACAAACACACGGATCAGGGCGGGCAGTGTCAGATGGTGTGTTCAGGTTCTAATGTAGATTAGGAGGAACTCTGAGCCCTGGTACTGCAGTAACACTTGTAGTATTCGCAGACCTTGATGTCGTAGTGGTCCTTCAGGCCGTCCTCCACGTGGTTGAGGAAGGTGAAGATGTCGATCCGGTCGAGGCAGCTGTCCAGCAGAGTGTACATGCACTCGAACGCAGCCTTCCTCAGGTCCAAACCATCGTCCACCGTGTGTTTGAACGGCCCCATCTCCACCTGAACACACACACACACACACACACACACACACACACACACACACACACACACACACACACACACACACACACAGTCAGTACTGTGAACCGATCATCTGTCCGTCATCCCGTCTTCTCGGTCTCGGGTGTCCTTACCTCTCGGATCAGCTCCTTCCTCACTTTGGTCTCGTTGTACAGTTGTGGTAGAACCGAGTCCAGCAGCTCTCGGATCAGACTCGGTTTGTTGTGAGCGGCGGAGTTAAACGTTACCAAGGCGACGCGGCGCACGTTCAAGTCCGGGTCCTCGAGCGTCTTCAGGAAGTCACCTGAGGAGACGAAGAACCAATCAGAGAGGACGAGAGGAGTCCACAGCAAAGACAGCAGAGCTAAATGCTGAGACACCGAGCCGCGTCCCGCTCCGTGGACTCAGCGAGGTCCATCCTACCTATGCAGTTCTTCAGCAGCGGGTCGATCGGCTGCGGCTGGTCAGAGATGGTGAACTTCACCGCCGTTACCACGGAGCTCCTGGCGTACGACGAACCTACACACACACACACACACACACACACACACACACACACACACACACACAGATCAGTAATCAATAACTGACATCAATCATCAGCTGATGATTGTTCCTATTGTGGCTGGAGTCTACAAAGACTTCTCGACCAATCACCTGACAGCAGGTATCCTTTGAGGCGGGGCAGCAGGGTTTCCGGGTCGATCAGCGTCAGCTTGCCGAGACACTCGGCCACGACGTTGCGGGTTCCTTCCTCCTGACACTCGCAGTGTTTGAGCAGCAGAGACCAAACGGACTCCACGTACGGCTTCAGGCCGGACACCGACGCCGAGCCTGCACACACACACAGATTAAAACAAAGCACACACACACACACACACACACACACACACACACACACACACACAGGTGTGAGCGGCTCTTACTGATGATCTCTTTGAGCGAGTGCAGCAGCAGGTACTGTCTCTTAGACGACGAGATCTCCTGCAGGACGAACGGCAGGTACTCCGGGAGGTTCCCCACCGCGATGCTGCCCAGCGCGTAGGAGGCCGCCGACTTCACCTGGGAGACAGACGGGCAGAGAGACAGACGGGTCAGCATTACCCCTGACAAACTCTTATTGTGAAAGGTCCCGGGTTACTTCCTGGTTACCTCTTCGCTGGAGGAGGAGAAGGCGTCCAGGATGACGGTCTTGAGCTCTGGTTGGCTGCTCAGGTCCACGTGGTGTCCCACCTCGCCCAATGAGAGCAGAGCGAGCAGCCTGATGGAGTCTGTGGAGCGGCTGTTCTTCACGTCCTGTCGGCCAGAGACGGAGGAACTTTATTTACACAGACAGAGACAGGCAGGCAGACAGAGAGAGAGAGAGAGACAGGCAGACAGACACAGACACAGGTGAGGTTACCTGGATGAACTGTCCGACCACGGCGGGTCCTTCGGTGGGACACGCTCGGGTCAGAGCGGCGACACACTTGGCGATGGAGCAGTACGCCTGTTTGTGAGGCAGCGCGGTACTCTGGGAGTAAACCGGACCGGTCAGCATCCGCAACAGATCCATGTACCCGAGACCGGCAGTCTCCGTGGCAACCAGAGCCTGAAACACACACACAGTTATTTAAAAGGCGTCACGGAGACTACGTCCAGGTTTTAGTCTGTGTGTGTCTCTGTCGTACCTGGTAGAAGTCCAGCATGGCGGCGAGCGCTCCGCCCTGCAGCAGCGGGGATCGAACCAGCGCGATGAGCTGCTGCAGAATGTTTCCTCCGCTCAGCTGACCCAGCGAGGACGGGTGAGTCACGGCGAGCGTGGACAGGAAGCTCAGCGCCATCTGAGACACGTGCATGTCGCTCTCGGAGATGAGAGGAGGCAGCTCGGCGAGGACGGCGTCCACCATGACGGGCGTCACCGCGGAGCTGAAATGTTCAAACGGCGTTAGTGACAGGAAGCGAGGCAGCTGTGGGCGTGGCTGACAGGCGGGCCGGCGTTACCTGTAGTTTCTGAGCAGGATGTCCAGAGCGGCCAGCGTGCAGAGCTTCAGGGCTCGCTGGTTCTTACGGAGGAAGGAGGCGAGGATGGGAACGGCGTCCGGGAGAACCGGCCTCAGATCGATCTTCAACGGAGAGCCGGCGATCAGCGTCAGAGCTGCAACGCACAAAACACACAACCAATGAGAGCGCGGACGCTTTGATTGACAGGTGGCGGAGAGAGGAAGTCTTACCCTTCACTGTCGTCAGCCTGGTGATCTCGTTCTTGAGGCGCTCTAAGAAGATCAACAGCGTTCCCGGAAGTTCAGCCGGCAGACGGTCACCTAGACGACCAGACGGAGAGACAAGACGTCAAACAGGAAGCTGCATCACGGCTGACGTGACATCACTGCGGCTGTCAGGCGGCGGTTACCTAGGTTACAGATGATCTGTCCCATGCAGGAGATGGCGCGCTCTTTCACCTCCTGGTCGATGTCGGCGGCCTTCAGGCGTTTGATCGTGCAAGTGAACAGGTCGTTGATGTAGGGGGAGGGGTCAAAGCTGTCGGGGCCCTCTGATTGGTTGTCCAGAGGTCTGATCACCTGAGAGAGAGAGAGAGAGAGTCAGCCGTGAACTCGTCACGTGACATGAAGGCGTTACAGTACGCCGCGGGTTCGAGTCCCACCTTGACGAGCTGCTGGGTGACAAGCAGAGCCTCGGAGGTGATCTTGTAAAAAGGGTCTCCGACGCACGCCACCACGGGCGGGACGAGGGCGGGGACGTGGGCGTGGAAGGCGTGAGCGGGATGCGTGACCATGATGACGTGGAGACACGCCAGGGCGTCGATTTTGAGGTTGGAGCTGCTCGACTTGTCGTTCAGGGAGAAGATGATGCCTGAAAACACACGGACGGAGTTCAGGGAGTTTGTTTCAGGACAACATGACACGCTTTGGTCGTAGTACTGGAGGTGGAGCGTTACCTGGTATTAGCACTGGGATGTGCTGAGTCAGCGCTCCTGGCAGGACGTTGACGAGCTCCGTCAACATGTTGAAACAACACTGACGAGTTTTCACACTTTTCTCCTTCAGCTGCTTGTGAAGAGCTTTGACGATCATCGGGACC